>CANYBF011005683.1:0-110452 GCA_948192965.1 Dalechampia spathulata | reverse complement strand
TTTAGAGCTGAAACTACACTTCCTGTTTATATACATTATTTATATTTCCGATCCTCTTAATTCTCAAAACAATCGAATATTGTGACATGCCCTGAAAAGGGCCTTGTTGTTTCCTTCCAATTTTTGTATAGCTTTCAGGTTTCGTGTGATTACTAACAGTATGATTACAGGGACAACTCACCCTGGAAAATGGATCAAAGGTTTATAGATCCATTTGTATGTAAAATTCTCCACTTGGACACGAAGATATTAGATGTATACAAATACATGTAACAGTTTATGAAATCGGGTTGCCATTTTACTATACAATTTCATCTCGAGATACACTTTTTGAATTTGATATCAGTTCAATCTAGAACCTGTTATTTCTCTAATATCAATACTACCTTCTAAATCTAAATATACAAGTAAAGCAAGTTTAAAAATAGTACGTATTAATTTTAATGATGTGACAAGATGGATAAAGATTAGAATCCAGGAAAGAACAAGAAGCTACTTTAACAAGCATGCCAGTTCGGACAAGTCGCTGCAATTTGTCGGTTGTGTCCAATTTCATCATTTCTTTAATCAAAAAATCAAGGACAGAAAATGGGAAATTCCCACCGGAAGAATCGTAACCAGCCTACTTACAGCACAGAGCCAATCGTCCATGGATCACAGCAGAATCAAAACCCAATCCGTTTACCTTACACCCATGTCGATTCCAGCTTGCGAGCCCTAGCTGGCCAAGCTGAAGGCTTTGGTCGCTTTGCCGTTGGTGGATTACACGGCCAGCTCTACCATGTCACTAACTTATCAGGTCTTTATTATATCTTCATCTGTTCCTATAAGTTATTCGATCTGTAATTTCTACGATTTTTTCTCAAATTATTTGGTCGATTATGTAATTTGTGGTGCACGATTGTTAATTATTAGCTTGTTTATGTAATTCTAGATGATGGGCCAGGATCACTTAGGGATGGTTGCCGGAAAAAGGAGCCCCTTTGGATTGTGTTTGAAGTCTCAGGAACCATTCATCTTCAGTCTTACTTGAGGGTATCATCCTATAAGACGATTGACGGCCGGGGTCAACGAATAAAACTCACCGGGAAAGGTCTGCAGCTGAAGGAATGCGAGCATGTTATTGTTTGCAATTTGGAATTTGAAGGGGGCAGAGGACATGATGTTGATGGCATCCAGATAAAGCCCAAGTCAAAGCACATCTGGATAGATCGCTGTAGCCTTCGTGACTATGATGATGGACTGATTGACATCACTCGAGAAAGCACAGATATTACGATATCCAGGTGAATTACATCCCCTGGTTAGAGCTCTGGTTCTTTGTTAATTGAGCTTCGATGGGCTGATTCCCCGTAGCTTATGAACTGTTTAGCATTTCGCTTCGTGACCTTGTCTCCGATTTCAGGTGCCACTTCTCGCAGCATGACAAGACAATGCTCATTGGAGCTGATCCATCCCATGTGGGTGACAGATGCATCCGAGTTACCATTCATCACTGTTTCTTTGATGGTACCCGACAACGGCATCCTCGTGTTAGATTCGGGAAAGTGCATTTGTATAATAACTACACAAGGAACTGGGGTATCTATGCTGTTTGTGCCAGTGTGGAATCTCAGGTGGCAATACCTTCCCATTTACTGCCTTTCTTCAATTGATCGTCTTTCCTCTTACTCTCTACCGCTATTTAGCACCGTTTTTACCTGTCTTCCATCAGATATACTCTCAGTGCAACATTTATGAAGCAGCACAGTCCAAGGTTGCATTTAAATATCTGACGGAGAAGGCAAGTTCTTTTCACTCAATTTACATAGTCATGATTATTTCCATGATTCTTACTTCTACCATTAGATGATTGAGCAATTCTCAAGAACGTAGGAATGTGGAATCTTTTTCTTGTTTGCCTCATGAATTGCTAATTCCTTTTTGAAATATACGGGACGGCTGGACCTCTCTGGACCATAGCTATAGTCTTCTATGCTGTCAAGCATTCACTTTTAAATATATCCTACTCAGTTTAAGGTATGGGGAAGCATACTGACATGTCAGATTCCCAGTTGATATGATATGAGATCAGACTCTTGCGAGAGTAATACTGTATACAGTCTGACAAATAAGCATGACCCTCTACAAGAATATTTCATTTAGTGGACATGTACTAAGCTTCTCCCATGAAGTTTGGTGATGAAGTCCATGGAAATCATGTATGAGTAACTTGTATCTCTCTGTGCGATGTATTGCACTGCTAGAATTCCAGTTCACCAGTCCAATGAATTAATTCCTCGGATGTGTTTATAGACAGCACCATTGGTTATGTGATGGTTTTCCAGGCAGCTGACAAGGTGGAAGCAGGGAGTGGCTTCATAAGATCAGAAGGAGACATATTTGTGAGCGGAACGCAGGCAGGGTTGATGTTGGAAATGGGTGAACAACACTGTAAATTCAATCCGAGAGAGTACTATCCATCGTGGACAGTGGAGGCTCCAACAGACGCTCTGAAACAGCTTGTCCAGCATCATACCGGACGGCAGAGCGTTCCACGTCCAAATGATGAGAGATCAGCTGCATGATCAACAGATGCTCCTTGGTGCATCCATTTCTCCTATCTGGTACATGGGTAACTTTATTGTTCCAGGTAACATGCCTTGTGGCAATGAGGGAGTGAGTTGTTGGTCAATTCACTTTACAGCAACATTGACACGGCTTATGGGTGAGCATTGTGGCATGGAAATATGGGAGATATAATGAAATGAAATGAGCATTGAAGGGATTGTGTTTATCGTAGCTTTGGTATTTCAATTGAATGCGCTTCTGGTCTGGTTGATTGATTGTTGATTAATCTGCTTTTTCTAACAGACTTGTTTACTACTTAACTCGCTAACCTCATGTATGACTTTTAACATAAATTTGACAATACGTTCATTGATTGAGACGTATATATTCACTCCCTAACAAATGATAATCAGATTCAAGTAATACTATCCATCTTTAATTTTAACCTCTCCACAAATGAGTATAGAATCAACTGAATAACGAGTGAGGAGGAGTGGAAATTAGACCACGGATCTTCCATCTAAGAGGCTGCTGAGGCTGCTGGATACGTGATTTATCTAATTCATAATCTTATCGAGTCGAGGGTTCGGTGGGGCATCACCTTTTGGTACCAGGAGGAGTGGAAGTTGAACCGGTATATCCTAGTAATGAAGGCCCATCGCCATTAATAACTGTTGTTGAACGCCACCCACATTTCCTTTGTCACGTACTAGGAGCTTCCTCTCATCATCCTTCCATGCATTAATCTGTATTGAATCATATCCATCTATAAATATAATTAATTTAAAATATATAAAGTATTAAATCATTTAAAAATTTAAATTGAAATTTAATCTGAAGAATAATACAATTAATTCATAAAAATAAAAATAAAATGATATATTTTTGATAAAAATTAATGAATCAAACTCAAATTGACATAACTTGATTCAGAAGTAATCGAATTAATAACACAATTAAATTTATATTATATCAATAATGAATTAATACAAATCTAATTATAGATAATTTCAACTTATATTATACGTATCTTGAATTAATAAATCATATTAAAAATTATTGAAACAATAAACATATTCATTTAATCCATTCTTAATCCAATTTATTATTTATCGGATCTTCTCATAATATCGTTTATAAATCAAATCGATGATAACATATAATATCTTAAAATATTGTTAAAAATATATTCAAATAAACAATTTTAAAGGTGAAACAAGCTGTCAAGCGGACAACCGGGAACGACGCCGTCGTGGTTGATGGGGGGAAAGCGACGTCGTATTAGATGAATTAGAAGAAGACGGAGAACTCCCCGTATCAAATGCACTGAAAAACAAATTCAATAAGTAATTTCCAACTTCGTCAGGGGTATATCTGACCAATAGTCTCACATTTCTATTCCCTTCTATCACATTTCTTTGCTGATCGTAAAACTCGCGATAAGCCGGCATTATTTTTCGCGAGATGGACGCCTTTATCTTATTTCGGAGTTTCGGGTCCGATACGATACAACCACTTTGTTTCCGATACGCTTCTTCAAAACTCGAATTAAATCGTCTGAAACTTTCCCTTACCTCATCGGCTGGCATGGACGCCACCGGATTAATTGCCGGCAAGGAGTCGAATACGTGGCTCCATGCTAATCGTACGTAATTATCTGCAAATTGTTCTACTGTACTCTCGTGCTGTGCAAGCCAACCTTCACCGAGAAAATGTAGGAGGTTTGAGGTCTTCGCTTTGTTAACGACATGCTGTAGGTTGTTGGCTAAGAAGAGATAAGAAAGAGAGACGTCTTTGTAACTCTCGGACTTTCCGTCGAGTTTGCAAAGAAGAACAACCGTTAACCAAGAAAACCGCTCAGATAGCGGCGAACCTCCGGACTCCGGACTGTCGATGTGAGATATAGGGGGAGATGTTTTCGGAGGCTGAGGCCAATCAGAGATTATATCGGAGAGAATATTACTGTAATCGCTGAGGAGAGTCAGATAATTCATTGCTTCAGTCGTTAATGGATGAATATCGGCGCCTGAACGCAATGGTGTCTTTAATGAGTCATTTTGGATGCTGTGCTCGAAATCGGACAGCATTGTGAGAATTGACTGGCTGAGTTTTACCAGCGAAGAGAGCGCTCGTGATCTAACGACCGAAATTGACTCGAACGAGAAGATGGATTCTATTTCCATCCAGTTATCTGATATTGCAGCGTACATGTCTAGTACGCGAAACATTTTATCCGGTGGCGATTTCTTGATTTTGGCTACGAGTTCAGGAAATCCAAAGAGAAGGACGGCGCCGTCTTTTGCTACTTCACTGAAACAAGACTCCCTGATTGAGTCGGAGGCCGCAAAGACATGATCACATAGATTTCTCTCTCCTTTGAAAAGTGTTCTCATGGAGACGTTCACTGCTTCGAGCCAGTTGCTGATTTTATCAAGTACTGTTTCCCAATCCATCTTGTTGACTTGCGACGAAGTCATTTGTTCGATGCCTAGGCGATGAATCCCTTGGTCGATGATTGATTTTCGTGTAATCTTGTATACTTTGGCGCATTCTTTAGCATATCCAGACGATATCATACACTCTGCAATAGATCTCAACTCGTACATGGTAGCTGAAGAAACTTGATCAACTTGATCAACTTGACAAACGGAATCACAAGCATCATCCTCGACATCATTTTCACAATCAGAAATGCTTGATCTGGGAGAAACTCGAGAGGAACGAGCAGAGACAGATTCCGGATCAAGAGAAGCACGATTCATGGAAAGAATTTGATGAAACTCTTTCTGGAGACGCTTCATTGCTGTCTGCAGGAGGTTTTGTGCTGTAACCATGAGTCCACCATCGTTTTGTGTGTTTAACAAATGCATGGCTTTCTGTAGGTCAGAAACGGACTTCAAGAACTGCATGGCCTCTCTTTTGTCATCGTTGAAAAGAGAGGTGACAGAATTATCCGTGTCCCACTTCATAACCAAGGCAGCAACCGTTTCGACAGTTTGTTCCATTGCGGCATCGGAGAAGCTACGTCGAGGAGTGGAGGAGCCAGCTGAAAGCTGGGAGAAGGTAAACGGCGAAGAGGGACTGGCGGTGGAAAAGGAAGGAATCTTAGAAATATTCAAGCAAAAGTTGCTCATCCCTTTTCTGGGCATTTTGATGAGGTAAACAACTAAACTACACACTTGTGATTTTGCTTGCTTGCTCGACAATAAGTGTCGTTAGCTGGTACCGTAGATGCCCAGAGAAATAGGCTGAAGTTCTCTTTCTAGGAGAGCAGGTAAATGGAAGAACAGATCAGGTCTCCCTGGTTTCATGGAAACTGTCCTCCAGGTTCGACTTTGACTTTCAAGTCCTTTTAACCCTCGTGTCACTTTAAACAAAAATATTTAATTTATAAGTAATATTAGTCATATTTTTTTATACAATCTATATAATTTTTTTAATTTTAATTTATTATTAATTATTCTTAAAATTTTAAATAATATAATGTATTTTTCATATGCAACCTTTTAAATTAAAAAATAATTTTTTAAAAAATTATTAATTTTTGAATAATATTTTTAATTTTTATATTAATTTTTAAAACAACATCTAAAGGTAATATTATATAATTCAATTATTGATGAATTTATAATTTTATATGATATATTGAATTAAAATAATAATCTTTCTATTAATAACATATATATGTAAATCACATTTATTTTTTAACATATAAATCAAATAATGAAAATCATCATAAATCATATTTAATAAATGTAAATCTCTAATAAGAATTTATTATTAATTAAATTATAATATTTTTATTCACTCTATAATAATATCTATAATGCATTAATATTTCTAGACTAAAATTTTTAGTTCCAGGTTTTATGATTGTGTATTTAACCCGTTTATGAGTTATAATTTAAATTATTTAATATTAATAATTATCAGTTATTCATAATATGATAATAATAATTATTGTTATAATTATTATTAGCGTAGATCAGAAGTCGTAGCCGCCAGTCTCATTTACAACTAAAGTAAAGTCTTGTCATGTCTGATTTCCTTTCTATTACAATTCCACCAAAAAATGTTATTTTAAAATTACCATTTAAGGTTTAAAAAATTATCTTTAAATTATTTTAATTTAATTGTTAATTTTTTAAATTTTTTCTTAAACTTCTGTTTTTCCAAATTTGTTTGTGGAAAAAAAAAAGTACCTACTTATATATTCGCTTCGAACAATATATTCAAATCGAACAATATATTCAAATAATAATTTTTCTACCAAATTATCAAAAATATTTTTTTTATTAATTAATAATATTTTTTAAAAATTACATAATTAAATATAATTTTAGAAAAGCAAAATGAAAAATAATGATTTTTATTGAATATTTAAATTCAAATGAGATTTTTTTTTGTTTTTGTAAAAAAAGTAATAAGTCGGAGTCATATGCAATGCAAGTCACTGTTGATGATTTTTCAATAGTTAATTTCTGACCAAACTCTTCCTGGTTCCCTTCCTACTGGATACCCAAATACAAGGAAATCTTGCCTAATTAATGCAAAATTAGTGCCGGTCTTTGTTGTTCCCGCCCTCTCCTCTTCCTTTTCTTCAACTTTTTCCGTACAACACATCCAAATCATTTGTTTGATATCATGAATGATTCATTATAAAGGGGTCCTTTTATATTTATCGATTATATAAATGCAAGTATGGTAGGGCAGTAATATGTGGTTATATGCACCCACACATATATTATATGGCTGGATTATAATTAACAATTCAATATTTTCCTAATAATTCGAATTTATGTGTGCATATGCACACGTGGATTGATTCAAAGGTTAAGTTTTGTGGTCGAGAGAGTCGGTCCAATGTCGACTTTTTCGGTCGTTGAAGTTCTTTATTACGGGGTCGAGACTCCGTTGAATCTATGGGCCTTTTCTTTTACACCACCATTTCACATGTTTTTGCACAACATTGATATGATCTATTATATTATAATACAGCAATAATATCATTACTTACTGCACCCTTGATATCAGTTTCGGTTGCATTATGATTCCATTAGTTGACGGTAATGATGGTAATTAAGTTTTAATCTAGAAATTTTGGATATTATGTCAAAAAAGTTATTAGTATTAGCCGTGGAATTGGATATTTGGACCACCCTTGATTGGTACCATTCTTCTGGAAGAATCAATTTCTTCCCTCCTCTTAAAAAGGTAGTTGTTCCGTCGACCATGGTAATGATCATGACACCACATTCACAGAGCAACGGTGGAGTTACTTCAAACACAAGGAGTCTCTTTAGGCGACGAAAATGCATGCACGCACCAGCGTATTTGTGTCAAAACAGTGAATATTCGGTCCCTTTCACACACTTCCATCAATCACCGATGAGAAAATTGCACTTCCTTCATCACATTATTCTTTTCAACCCTCTCCGCATGCCTCAACATTAATACCAAATAAGTTCATTGACTATCATATGCTTTTTCCCCCATTTTATATCGTTTGAATTATCCCTGAATGCTTGTTTTTGTGTAAGCAGGAGCTGTGATGAAAGGGTGTGGATGGACAATGACTTCATTTGACAATACCCATTCGGTTAGTTAACGAATCCTTTGAAATATTTTGCAGTCATAGATGCACCCAAGTGTTCTTTTGCATTATCATATAATAAACGTAGGATTTACAACCATCAATAATATAATTAATATATATTAATTTTCAATTATATCATTATTTATAAAAAAATCATAAACAAATAAAATAAAAAATAAATATTAAATTTGTATATTTTTATTGGAATTTTTCCCCTCTGGCATGCTATTTTTCTTGGTGTGGGTCCTTGATGTTGGA
The DNA here is from genome assembly GCA_948192965.1 of Dalechampia spathulata. Classification (NCBI taxonomy): domain Eukaryota; kingdom Viridiplantae; phylum Streptophyta; class Magnoliopsida; order Malpighiales; family Euphorbiaceae; genus Dalechampia; species Dalechampia spathulata. The sequence goes on along the minus strand of CANYBF011005683.1, from coordinate 102,048 downwards.
GGACATTACTCCACACTATTAACATACCTCTACGCATATTTATCATGACTCATAAATTTCATCTTCTTAATTCATAATCTCTTTTTATTTTTCTAAACTATGAATTTTTATTTCCTTTTCTATATAATAATCAAAATACATATTAACAATATATTTCATTTATTCATATAATTTTATGAATTTTAATATCCTTTTTATCTAAAAAAAAGTAAAATTAAGTTACGTTTTCATATTACTTCTAATAATTAAATTTATTTATATAGTTTTTATATTACAACTTATAATTAAATATATTATTAATATTTAATATTTAATTATGATTCAAAAAAGAAATAAAACTATTATTTCGAGACCTTTTAAAAGATGGAAGTAAAACTATTTAATTTTCTAGAACGAAAAAATTACATATTTAATAAATTTTTTAATCTAATGAGACTATTTCAACATGATTTTCTATTTGATTTCCAATTCCAGCTATTACAATAATTTATAGATATATATTATGTTGGGGAAACTAACCATAACAAGTATTATATAAAACATAGTCAAAATCTTATTTTCAACCAAAAAAAGCTATACGTCATATATAAAATAATAATAATAAGAAAAAATCCTTTTAAACGTGTCAAAATTCCACAAAAATATGAGTAAATATTTATTTAATTATTGCTAATTCTAAAATTTTCAAATATTAATAATTAATATAATATAGATGATTAATTATGGCAATATTTAAATAAAATGTATTAATCCACCTGTAAATGAAAGGGATCCTCATATGGAAGGTTTCTGGTGATAGTAATAGTCGTAATAACAAGGGAACTTTGTGCACTGCCAGCATTATTATTATAATAATTAATGATGTTTCGTATAATTTATGGATTGCGACCGTAGAATCTGAGAGTTTCACCTGGTTAGAGCAATCACCATGTGCCTTGTGTAAACTTGTTCCTTCCTAAACTCTAAAAAAAACGTTTCCTGTAACTTGTTCCCTCGGCAAACCATGGTAACTTCTCAGAATCAAACCCCTTCCTTTCATTGACCACCCATATATATATATATATATGCATGTATATCTTCCCGGAAGATTACTCTGATCGATGTTTGTCAAACTTCTCGTACAGGATGTTCTTCTTCTCCTATATATCTGTACATACGGACAACAGAAAGGTGAATGTGGGAAGATATACTTTCTCGTGTTGCAGGAATCAGTTTAGGAAAGAGGTATGCAGGACAGACCACAAGTCCAGGAATTGGCAGATGAAATTAGATCACAGCTAGCTGAAGTTTCTTCGACAAACCCGGATTATTGCATTGGACGAGTCAGAAAAGGAATGAGGGAAGCGTATCGGGTAGCTTACATACCCATGACGATCTCAATCGGCCCTCTTCATCACAGCAGAAGGGACCTCACGTATATGGAAAAATATAAACAGCAGTATACAAAATCCTTCCTTCAACATTCTCCTCACTTGCTTCTTGAAGATTACCTGAAAGCGCTTCAGGGCCTGGAAGAGAAAGCTCGTAGATGCTATGGTGAAGTGATTGGTCTTAGTAGCAACAAGTTCAATAAAATGATGTTGTTTGATGGGTGTTTTATTATTGAGTTGTTTCTCAGGTTCATGAAAGAGGTGCCAGGATCAGTGAATGATCCTGTATTTAAGAGAATTGGATTGCTTAACCGAATTAAACGGGACCTGATAATGTTTGAAAATCAGCTGCCTTTCTTCGTTCTGCAATGCTTGTTTAACATAAGTGCAGTCTTCAATGCAGGACCTTCTTTGATAGATTTGGCACTTCATTTCCTCAGTGATATAGTTCCAGGACACAAAATACTCCCTCGGGAAAAGGGAGTCGATATCAAGCATTTACTTGACCTTACACGACAGAGTTACGCTCCATCTTGGATTGAACAAGGCAGTGCGCTGGACGAAAATCCTGAGGTACTCGTGCACAGCGCAACTGATCTTAAAATTAAAGCTGGAATCAAGTTCAGGACAGCTTCCAAGGCAAAGAGCTTACTAGACATCAACTTTCATTCCAATGGCATAATGGAGATACCGAAACTGAAGCTTCGAGCCGAGACAGAACCTCTTTTCCGGAATCTGATGGCATTCGAGCAATGCTGTGAAGGATCAAACGCTTACATAACACATTACATCTCTTTCATGGGGAGCCTGATCAAGGCATGGGATGACGCAGATCTGCTCAGCGACATAGGAATAATAGAGAGTCACTTGCCAAACGACCCTCTTGCTGTGATCGATACATTCAGAACGCTAAGCAAAGAGCTGGTAGCATACAACTGCAACTATTCTAGAATCTGCAAGAGGGTGAACTTGCATCGCAGCAACAGGGTGAATGAGCCATGCCTCTGGGCGGAAACAGCCATGTATAGCTGCTGCTGCTCGATGTTCAGTATTCTGGGATTGCTCCTGGTTTCTATGTGGCTGGCCTGGTTGCATTTTCTACCTAAATAATCAAGCCTGCTTGAATACGAACATGTATATTCTTTGATTGTTGATATTATTTCTGTTATATTAAAGTATTTATAAACATATATAAATACGTAATTAATTAAATTTCAGATGAATATATAAAAAAGAAAAGACATGATTTTGGTGAGTAAATGTAACCAACTACGTCAAATTAGCTTTCCCTTTTCTTCCTTCAACTAAAATAAAAACACTTTCCCTCCCCCTCTCTGCCGCTCTCCTCCGCCTCCCGCCTCCCGCCTCCCGCCGCCTACGCTCACCACGATGAAGCAGCTACACAAACAGCCCAGCACGAACCACCACCACCACCTCCATCGCCGAGACGAAGAAATCCCCACATCACAGCAACCGTCGCCCAAAACCCTAAAACACCCCTCCCGATCTCTTCCTAGATCCATCAACTACCTACTCAAAGAACAACGCCTTCTATTTATTCTTCTTGGTATCTTGATCGGCTCTACTTTCTTCATCCTCCAACCTACTCTGTCCCACCTTGGTCCTTCTGACTCCGATTCCAGATCCGTCCCAACCACTATCCATTCTTCGTCCTCCCTTTTCCCTCGACATTCTTCATTTTCCGGTGGTGGTCGTGTACCAGCCGGCATTGGTCGTCGTAAATTGCGGATCGTCGTTACTGGTGGGGCCGGTTTTGTTGGTAGTCATCTAGTTGATAAGTTGATTTCACGAGGGGATGAGGTTATTGTGATTGATAATTTCTTCACTGGTAGAAAGGATAATTTGGTCCATTTGTTTGGGAATCCAAGATTTGAGCTGATTAGACATGATGTTGTTGAACCTATTTTGTTGGAAGTTGATCAGATCTATCATTTAGCTTGCCCTGCTTCCCCTGTTCATTACAAGTACAATCCTGTGAAGACTATTATATCCTTTTTCTTTCAATGTTTTTTTTGATTTTGGTTTCATATTTGTGTTCTGTTGGTTTTTTCTTAGCAATTAGCATCTGATCAGGCCTTTACACTTCTGAAGATGGTTCCAGTACTAATGCTGAGCTAAAGCTCATTTGCTTGTCTTGTTTGTCTGTTATGGTTATAATTTGTTTCGGGTGTATCCTTGACTATGAATCTTTGATCTACAAGACAAATGTTATGGGTACGCTCAATATGTTGGGTTTAGCAAAGAGGGTTGGCGCCAGATTTTTGCTTACTAGTACCAGTGAGGTGTATGGAGACCCACTTGAGCATCCACAGAAGGAGACTTACTGGGGAAACGTTAATCCTATCGGTTAGTTGCTAATTGCTACATTTATTTGAGAAAGTAGGTACTCATAATTATGCTTTTAATATTGCCTTTGTTTTACTTCAAATATTGGTTAGGTGAAAGAAGTTGCTATGATGAAGGAAAACGAACAGCCGAAACTTTAACTATGGATTATCATCGTGGTGCTGATGTTGAGGTAATTGGTCCTTTTCTTATCATTATTTTCTCAAACTGTATTCAATCTATTGTGAATTATCATCACTTCTTTTTTCAATTGGAATGTTTTAGTATCATTAGATGAGCCTGTTTTTGCCTTTTCGAGTTCCACCGATTGGGAGATACATATACATTATTCTGCTTTAAACAATTACCTTCTGTTCAATTTCCATCTCTCATTTGTGCACTAAGCATGCAAGAAGAAATTAGTTTGAAAAGAAGTATGTTGTGTGACTTGTAGTAGCTGATAGCGTCCATTTCTTGAAAGCTTGAGTTTTCTGGTTTGATTGCGTTTATTTAATTGATGAAAGAATTGGCATTTCAAGATTATGTTCTTGCATAATATGTAAGAGAGAATTTATCTAACTATATGCAACTTAAAAAGCTTAAGATTTGTGTTGAATTTATTTTCTCCGTCTGTGATATGTTAACAAGGATATGCAAAACTTTAACTTCTCATAATGTGCTTAGGGTAAAGAATTTCAGCGACAATCTGTTGTCAGGGATAGGTGGGTGACAATGACCATTAAAAGTGCACTTACTTTGTCAATTCATAATGGATTGCAGGTTCGCATTGCTCGCATTTTTAATACTTATGGTCCTCGCATGTGTTTAGATGATGGACGTGTTGTTAGCAATTTTGTCGCTCAGGTATGATGTTCTATTTCATATTTAGGTGCCAAATGGTTGCTTTCAACTGAAATTCTGACTGTGAAGTACTCTACTTTTCTTGTATTCTAACTAATTCAAGAATGTATTCAGGCTATTCGTAAACAACCTTTGACTGTTTATGGTGACGGGAAACAAACAAGGAGCTTCCAATATGTTTCTGACTTGGTATCTTGTTGTTTCCTATGAATTTTCTCAGTGATATATCTGTCAAGTTAGACTGCTCTGAATTTTCTGTCGCTTTTTTTTGACATACATTGCTAATGTGGTTAATTGTTGTGACATTCCAATGATAGGTTGATGGATTGGTGGCACTAATGGAAAGTGATCACGTGGGGCCTTTCAATCTCGGCAACCCAGGAGAATTCACTATGCTGGAACTTGCTGAGGTTGGGTTTTCTCTGAATCTTTCACGTTGCTTTTATGTAGATGAACAATGGTTCCTTTTGAGATTCATTTTTTCATATTGTTCCTTTTAGAAGTCGGTCGATGTGTGTTTTAAGAGAAATCACAACTCTTAATGCTTATTATGGGCGTATTTGAAGTTTGATATTGTCCGCAATATTTTAGGTTGTCAAAGAGACAATTGACTCGAGTGCAACAATAGAATTCAGACCAAATACTGCTGACGATCCTCATAAAAGGAAGCCGGATATTAGCAAAGCCAGGGAGTCGCTAAACTGGCAACCGAAAATTTCTTTGAGAGATGGGTTGCCACTGATGGTGAATGATTTCCGGAATCGCATTTTGAATGAAGATGAAGGAAAGGGTTTCAAATGAATTGGCATAAACAACCAGTATGTATAGTGTGAAGAGCGTATGTGTATCTTACATTCTTTTGTGAGTTATAGCAGTGCACGTGCAGGAATATGTATCTTTTATTTGTCCGGATCTTTGAGTTTTTGTTTTATATCAGAATCAGTTTCTGTTTTCTAGCACAAATTCAGTGGTGGAAGGCTACATTTGAAGAAATGCATTACAATGTTTTGCCATCTGGTGTTCTTTTTTCCTCATTCGAGTCAAACACAAATATTTATTAGTAGGATTCTACCAAAATAAACTCTCAATTGGAAGGACGGTACACTAGCAGAATCTTGCATTGAAGTTAAAGTTAGCCTACTCCATGAATTCAGTTACTACCATCTCTAAAATGCAAAACAATTAGCTAACATGCACATTCCAGGTATAACTATGTTTGAACCTGTCAGTATGCCATAGATTCTTTCTCACTCATTACTGGAGTTGATCCATTATGGCAAAGAAAGTGATCAAAATAAGGAGGTGATTTTTCAGCTTATAACCATTCAAAACACAACCAGCTGAAACGCTGATCTTAAAGAACCCAATTCCTTTACAGCCTACAATGCACCTTTTACAAAAGAATTCATATCAGGAATGGCAAATAAATGACCGGAAATGGATCACAATGGAGCTCATCAACCAAAAACAAAAAGTGGGGGAAGAATCATTTCTACTGATCTTTCAAAGGGTCATACAAACAAGCATAAGACATACCAAGTAAAAGCTTCGACCAAAATTACTATCCAAGTCACTTGACAAAACCAAAACGAAAAGAGACAAAAAAAACCTTGCCATTATTATCCCTCACCTACATTCATTTTCCCCATTTCACTCAGCTGCTGCCTCCCTCTGAACCTTCTCCGAGAAAAACTTTGTAGCAAACATATTATCAAGGAAGAATTCCCTGTAAGGATGATTCTTTGGAACCAGCTTTCTGAACTGCTCAAATTTTTTCTCCGCCTCTTCTTTCTTCCTCAACAGAGTATAGATCATTCCTTGGCATAAGTACGGCCTAAAGTCCCTTGGCTCTTCTCTCACCAGCTCATCGTAAACTTTCAATGCGTCATTGTATTTCTCCTCCATTACTCTAATCTGGGCAATCAATAACTTGAAATCCCTCAAATCAGATTTCTTTTTCTCTTTCTTGCATTTATCCATTGCCGATTCGATTCTCTTCAATACTTTATCAACTGGATTCCCTGATTCAGAAAGTGCCATCACTAATCCATGATAAGCCTCTACACGAAGTGTGTCTTTCTCTAATATTTCCTCAAATCCCTTTCTTGCTGACTCGAAATCTCCACTGTAGCTAAAGATTTGAGCTTTTAATAATGGCCATTCGTCCTCGTTCGGCTCGAGCTCAATCAGACGGTCAACAACTTCAATGGCTTGTAAAAGCTTCCTGGATTTAATCCTAATCTCCATCAGAGACCTCAAAGCATCAATATCATTAGGGTTTCGATCTAAATGCTCCTCGAGAGCACGTTCTTGCTCCTGAAACGTCACATTTGAAGAAGAAGAAGCTGATGATGGTTCCACAGTAGGCTCCACCGTGGGTGGAGGGGCGGTGACCGGTGCCGCAAATGCGGGCTTAGTATGGAAGCTGTTAAAGAAAAACAGAGCAGCAGTAGCAGTGAGAGTGATGCAAGCCGTTCTAATAACAGGGTGTAGGGTTTGGAGAATCGAAGGTTGAAGCTTTTGCAGGGTTTTAAAGAATGGAGCATCTGACGATGACGAGGCTTTTATCGAGAGTGATTTGAAGGGAGACGGTGGGGTTTTGGCGAAGACGGGAAGTATGGGCTTGGCGAAAGATGAACGGTGAGGATTGAAGGTGAGATTGAGAGACCGGTGACCGCAGTGCAGTTTAGCAATTGAATCCATGTTCATTTCCGAAGACGGAGAGGTAAAATATCAGAGAAAGTGCTAAACCCCTGATAAAAATGATGTCAGACGGAGAAGACGAGGAGCTAAGGCAAGAGAATCACCCAAAACGTCGCCGTTTTGAATTCGTTTGAAGGCCTAAATCTCTTTGGGCGGACTTTGTTGTTAGGCCTTGCCTCACATGAACCACAATGGGATGTAAAACCCAATCTTTGTAATACTTGGTCTTGAATTTCTTTGCTAATATTAATCATAATTCTAATAGTTATAGGGATTGAGATGGGAGGAAGATCGAGTATGGCAGCTGTAACTTGAGTAGAAGACAACGAGCTCAATGCCCTGGTGTCAATGATCTATTCAGTTTCTTTCAATTGCTTGATACAAAATTTCAAGAAGACTGTAAATTTCTTCCTTTTGGTAATGATTCTGGTCATTGTTAACGAAGACATGGATTTTGCTTTCGACTTCAATCCAACTACTACCTGGAATCCTCTTCAATCCCTTGTCCTTCATTTCTTTCCTTATTGTTGACACTTCTTCCCATCTCCCTGCAGCTGAATAAGCATTTGACAGCATAACATATGACGAAACATCTTTAGGATCCAATGCCTGGATCTTTTGTGCTGCTAAGTCACTTAATTCTACATTTGAGTGGATATAGCAACCTCCAAGTATTGCTTTCCAAAACCCAATTCCTGGATCAAATGGCAGATCATGAAGGAACTCAGTTGCTTCTTTGAAACGGCCGAAACGAGAGAGCAAATCAACCACACAGGCATAGTGCTCCGGCTCTAACATGCCAGGTTCCTCGAGTCTTGTTTGGTTGAAGTATGAGTAACCCTTTTCGACAAGACCAGCATGATTACAAGCCCATAAAAGTCCAAGAAGAGTAACACTGTTGGGTCTCAGACCTGTGTCTCTCATCCTTTCGAACAAGATCACAGCATCCCTTCCTCTTCCATTCTGAGCGTAACCGCATATCAAAGCATTCCAAGACACAATATTTCTATCAGGAAGTTCATGGAAAACCAAAAGACTATCTTCCATGCTTCCACATTTTGCATAAAAGCTAACCAAAGAATTTCCAACAAACACATTAGAGCTACAGAAACACTTGATAACACAAGCATGGAAACTTTTGCCCATCTCAAGTGCAGCTATATTCGCAGCTGAAGTAATGACACAAGGAAATGTCGATTGGTTAGGCATGAAACCTTCCCTCAGCATCTTGACAAAAAGATTTACAGCTTCTTCGTTATGACCCATCTGGCTAAATCCACCAATCATTGCATTCCATGACACGACGTTTCTGTCTGGCATCCCTTGAAAAAGTTGAAGAGCATCTTCAGTCTTACCTTTCTTCAAGTACCCATATAGCAAAGTAGTGTAAGAGACAACATTCGGGTTAGAAATCTCTTCGAAAGCATTCCTAGCTTCCTCAATCGAACACAACTTGGCATAGAAATCTAGCAGTGCACTACCCACAAATACGATAGAGTTGAGTCCCATCTTCATCGCACAAGCATGAAACTGCTTCCCTAAATAAAGATCCTTCACGGCAGTCGACGAATGAATAACAGAAACAAATGTTAAGTCATTAGGTTTAACATTCAACAAAATCATTCTGGAAAAGACATGCATAGCTTCTTTGTATTGGTGCTGCCCAGCCAACTGCCTAATCAAAGTTGTAGCTGATAAGACATCTAACTCAGGCAATTCAGCAAATAGTTGATCTACATTGACCCCTGAGTTTGATTTTGACTTCGACGACACCGGCGAACATTTTTCGTTATGGCTACATGTAATTGCTGAAGTATAAATCTTTCTTCGTATAACAGTAAGGGAAACATGGCATGTAAATTTGCCGGAATTCATACGCGAGTTCTTTGGGTCAGGGCCTCTTCCTTTCGGGTGGGTTTAGTGACCAGACCCGCTAGCTTCGAGATGCATAAATAATATTCTGAAAAAGTATATAATCTTAAAAAATTCCTAAGCGTTCGATAAAAACCTAAAACTGAGCCAATTAACGTAACGCCAGCGCACTAGAAAGAAAGAAAGAAAGAAACCTGTAAAGCAGAGCATCCATGGCGGCCACCACCATTTCTAACACGTTGACGTCGTCAACTCCACGACATATAACCTCTGTTAGTCGTTTTCCCTCTTCCGGATTCTCTTCTTCCATTCATTTGCCAAGTCCTAAATCAAGTGCTTTTAAGCCACTCATTTCTTTGAAAAACCCTAACTTTCGGTTAGTTTCAGTATCCGCTGTTACTGCTTCTATGAGTACCCAAGCTGCTGATACAATATCCACCACTTTTCTTGATCGCAGAGAAAGTGGTATTCTTCATTTCGTCAAGTATCAAGGCCTTGGCAATGACTTCATTTTGGTACATCTTCAATTCTTTTGCTTGGAAGAATGTAGCTATGTGCAGGCTATTTGATTATATATCAAAGTTATTCTTATGGTTAATTCTTTGTTTTGAAATTCTTGATTAGGTTGATAATAGGGATTCAACTGAACCCAGGATTACTCCAGAACAAGCGGTGAAGCTGTGTGATAGGAACTTCGGTATTGGTGCTGATGGAGTGATATTTGCTATGCCAGGGACAAATGGAACTGATTACACCATGAGGATTTTTAATTCGGATGGTAGTGAGCCCGAGATGTGTGGTAATGGAGTCCGGTGCTTTGCTCGGTTTATTGCGGAGCTGGAAAATTTAGAAGGGAAACGTAGTTTTACCATAGATACTGGTGCGGGTTTAATAGTTCCTGAAATTCAGGAGGATGGAAAGGTCAAGGTTGATATGGGTGAGCCTATACTCAAGTCGGTTGATGTACCGACGAGATTGAGTGCGAATAAAGGTGATGCTGTTGTTAAGGCGGAGCTCAACGTAGATGGAGTAACTTGGTATGTTACTTGTGTTAGTATGGGAAATCCTCACTGTGTAACATTTGGAAGCAATGAAACCCAGGTGAGTATAACGATGATGTGTGGTTCTCTCTGGTATCCATTGTTTGAAGGAATCTGTTTTTCTAGGATTCTCTGGTCAAATAAATTTACATGCAGTCTCTGTTGGCAGAATCGATTTGTTATTGAATTATTGCTTTCCTTTTTGGTCATTTACGCTGTCCATCCACTTCCTCTCTCTTTATGCTTGCAATTGAGCAGGATCTACAGGTTGGTGGATTGAATTTGGCTGAGATTGGCCCCAAGTTTGAACATCACCAAGTGTTCCCAGCACGAACAAACACAGGTTACGTTTCATGTGGTCAGAGTCTGTTACAGTCATTGATTTCTTCTTTACGTTCCAATAGGACATATTAGACATTCACTTACATTTCCTGCTTCTGCAACATGCTGCTATCATGTTCACCACCTTCAAATTTTTTGGTCCTCCCAGTCATATTTCTTGTGACTATTTTAATTCATTTATACCATGAAATATGTTATCCAGAGTTTGTGGAAGTTCACTCTCATGCACACCTCAAAATGCGCGTGTGGGAACGTGGGGCAGGTTAGTTTTCTGTGCTACTGAAGTTTAAGCGTCTTGGAGTCTTGTGAACTTGCGTATTTTTCAAAGCTCAATTTATTTATGTAGTTTTTCAGCTGTCAGTCTCTTTCACAGTTTGAGTGGTCAGCTCAATCAGTTGTTTGTACTTGCAGGAGCAACACTGGCCTGTGGAACCGGGGCCTGTGCAACCGTGGTTGCTGCTGTTCTTGAGGGTCGTGCTGGCAGGGTAAGTTTACAGCGTGACTAATTGGAATGTCTGTCGCAAGTATATGATTTCTTGTGGAACTTTAAGTATATGATTGCTTTTCCCGTTTGATCTCTAAAACCGAAGTTTCCATCCTCTGTTTTGTTCTTCCTTCAGGAATAATCCTATAATGTCTGTCTGAATTCAAGGATTTCATTTTATGTCTGGTTTTTTTCATGTAACAGAATTGCACTGTTGATCTACCTGGAGGGCCGTTGGAGATCGAGTGGAGGGAGGAAGATAACCATGTTTACATGACAGGCCCAGCTGAAGTAGTGTTCTATGGGTCCCTAGCCCTCTAATGTTTGGAGATTCATTTGTAAGCCTGATTCAGGATTCGGTTTTCTTTATCGTCTAGTTGAGTATGTACTCTGCTGTGCGGAGGTTTCATATCACTTCTTATTATATCTTACAATTTCATGACCCAACAACTCATGTTCTGCCTACTGTGATCGTTGCAAAAAGAAAATAATGAAAGCTACATTGGTTTTCAAATCGAATCAAAAAATTGAAAATCAAATTTCTTGAAAACTTAAGAACTGAAATCGAATCAAAATGTGAAAAACAAACGGGATTTGGTTAGGTTGACTTTTTTGTTTAAAAGTAAGAATAAATAATTTTCAACATAGATTTAATAGAAGTTCATGGCGGAGCCTAGACTTCTGGATGAGCTCATCGGGTGATGAGCATATCCTCCATTTTTCTACTACAACAAGTATCTTCTAATTGACATCAGCGAAAGGAGCTCTGTTTGGTGATGCTGCTTGCTGCATGATTTTGTTATCATTTTGTCCCCATTTAAATGATTTATTCTCTAAATTCTTCTCTTGTTTTAGATTTTCATAAGCAGAAATTGGCGTTCTCATCTCTTCCATGGATGCCAAGCTTGGTACTGACATAGCTCGCCTTTTAGGTGTTGTGCCACTATGCTGATCAACCTGCACATGATTGAACCAGTTGCTACCGTTATTTCTAACACATTTTCCTGACAATTTCTACATTCAACTGTAATAAACAAGACTTCGTACCAAATAATCTTCTGTCAGAGATTTTTCCGCCTTGTTTCTGATATTTGCTATGCTTTGACCATGCTTCTCTTGTGTCGATTTGAGTTGATCCAAGCATTGTGCCCTAATGACATCTATTTCTTTCTTGCTTTCTCGGTCTCGCATTAGTGAATCTGACATGTAAAGATTAGACTGATTAACAGCAGCTTCACCAACTCCTTTTTGCTAAATGCAAGTAATGCAGTAATTTTATCGTTACCTTCAACAGTAGCCAGAACTTCACAAGCTCTAGAATCAAAATCAATGTCCATTGCGGAGGTTGTAGATAAAAATTCTTCATGTGAAACATGATTTGCATTGATATTTTCTCTGCAGAAATGAACCTTGTTATATAAAGCATCTAAACAGGAGAAACAATCTTTCCAAAAAAGTAGAAGGAATGACAGGGCTTACTTCACTTTAGATTCTATCTCCAGCACATTGTTCTTATTTAGATTACGTACGTATGACTGAGCAGTCTGCCATTGTTGCCACGAGTCGTCCACCTTCCTTGTACTACAGACCATAAAAACGTACGAATAAATACAAATTTCTATCTTTCCAGCCTGCAGGAAATGCTTGCAATTTTCATATTTAGAGGAAACCCTTTAATCAAAATTTCAGACATACCATTCCTTGAGAACATTTTGCATAACAACTGTTGATTCTGCCACTGAGAATGAATCTTGTGTGAAATGTCTTTCCACCTTTTCTACATATTGAACTATATCCTTCTTGGCATTAGTTGTAACGTGCAGCAAGTTGGCCACATCTTTCTGAAATCCCCTGTGCTCTTGAACACTCAAGTCGTGGATGTTCTTCGAAGCTTCTGAGACCTGATGAGCATAATCTTAATTTGTCAAGCATGGAATAACTGGAAACTTTTCAACCTAAAATCCTAGTTGAGAGATCGGTGAGACTACCATGGCTGTTTTTCTGGAAGTTAATGTTGCTAATATTTCCGCAATTCTTGCCAGTGCTTCTTTTTCCTCTTTATTAGCCTCCTCCTATCCCAGAAAATTAAAAATGTTAACAACTTTTGAGGTCTTCCCCCTTAATTAACATGTATTTCCAGAGATTCCTTCCTTACTTTAAACATCTTCTCAAAATCAGTTAACTGGTGACTCTGCTTATTTTGGCTTTCTTGGAGAGCTGTGGCAATTTTGGATGCCTGATGATAGAGGTCATTGAAAAAGTTCACAGCTGACGTTGAAATTGCTTGGGAACAAGTCATAGTTCGCTTTAGTCCCTGTTATTTACAGAATTTGAAAAAGAAAAACATAAATCTCTAATAAAAGGAAAAATTAACACCAAGCAAAAGATAACCAAATATAACCTACCTCCTCCTGTTGTTGAGTAGATTGAGCTAACAGCTGGTTCTGCTCATGAAGTAAATTCTTGACGTCTTCAATAACCTCCTTGGCCTCCAATACAGCAGTGGCAAGAAACTGTCAAGGGGGACGAACAATCACAACCAAAGTCAGCCATAATCAACTTTAGGAAAACAATTCTGTTTCTACGATCACCTACATGCTCAACGGCCATAGTTTGAGATGAGACTCTATCATTCATGTTCTCCAAGTCAGAACAAGCTTTTCTTTGCATTGTATTAGCAAGTTCCTTCAAGGTTGAAACCCCCGACTTGTATGTCTCTGTCATTTTCTTAATCCTCGATTCCAAGATTTCTTTTGCCTGCAGATATGATATCATATAATGCTGGTGAGCTGGACAAGTAAATCTGAATCCAACACCAATGAGTTCATATTCTTTGTTGCTCTTACGTCACATTTACTAGCAAGGAATGAACGAGAATGTTCTTCCATGCATCTTATTTGTTGCTGTTGCTGAGAAACTGACATAAGGATGGTCTTGTGCAGCTCTTTTAGACTCTTGTCAAGATGAGAACCAAATATCAAAATCTGTCTTTGATTATCGGCTTCCATCCTGTCTTTCTGATCTGTAAAGAGCAAACACATTGCAACATTTTAATGTGATCTAGGACTCGAAAAATATTTTAACGGGGAAGCATGCGTGTTTTTTGTACCTAATTTGGCGAACAGAGAGGTGATATCCTCTGATGCAGTTTGCAAATCAACTTGCAGCTCCTTTGCCCGTTCAATTAAGGAATTTTCTGTGTATGCGCTGACAAATGTTATGCACAAACAGTAGAGAAAGAAAAGGAAATGGTCGATCATTTTATTTACCTGAACTTAACAGCTTGGAGATGATACATTCCTTTTGCTTTAATGTTGAGATAGCTATCCTGTAGTTCTCTTGAAGATCAAGCAGTTTCTGGTTACTTTTCTCTAGATATAACTGGAAAAACATGATTTAATTGTTACGAACTTTATCCATTCTTGAATAGAAGCACTCATCTGATATCTCATCTACGCAAACACTAATATCAAGGTTCAGAGCTGAACAAATATCGGTGAAAATGAAAGAAAACTTGAATCAACAAACATTTTCAGATCACACACTTGCCTTGCAGTCTTTGAGATCACTTTCTATATCAAGTTTCTGCTCCTGCTCAGTGAGATAAAGCTCACGGAATCTATCAACTTGCTGCATTAAGGGAGAAAACAATTGAGTGAATGGTATATACAATAATCACCGACGTGTTTATGAACACTATGTACCAAAAATGAAAAGAAGACAACTACACAGTTTTTCTCATACCTTTTCACTGAGGTTCAAATCAACTTCCAACTGCTCTATCTTCTCAATCCTTGCCTGCAAGTGATTGTAACATATGTTTGGAATTCAAGAAATTAAGTTATATTATGGAGAGAAAGTGATGAGATCTTAGAAATAAATTAGAAATTGACTTCCGATACACAACAATAATACAAAATTTCATTGTAATATTTACCTTCTTTTCAGCTTCATCCTGTAGATATCTGTCATGTGGAACATACACGCCATTCTTTTCCCTAGCTGCTCGCACATCTGCATAAGTTAAACTATAATCAAACACTGATTTTAATTTTGCTCCTCTCTCTCAAGCTAAACAACGTATAATGCTAGCACATTTCCGAACCTTCTTTCATTTTCTCAATTTCCAAGTACAGATCCTTGAGCAATACAGCTTTGGAGATTTTCTGGTTTGCCTGTAAAAAAGATGAGTTCCATGATTAGCAACGAATAATGGAAACAAACTGAAGTATATTATGCAAAAAGAGGCATGCAGGCCCGACATACCTCTGGCTTATTTTTAATGTTTTTAGCACGGTAAGCATAATCTAGAGTACTCAATGTTTCTTCCAAAGAATGAGCAGAAGGAGAAATTGTAGCAATGATGCAAGTTTTTGTCTTTCCTCCTAATGAGTCTCTTAATAGCCTTGTCAACTTACTATCCCTGCGTTGGGAGACAATAACTTGGAAGAATGAGTTGCAGACACTAACATTATAAAATGAGAATTAGATAAAGAAATTACTTGTATGAACCTGTAAGGTATGTGGGCTGAATGTTCCACAAGTGCGTTAATAACACGGCCAAGTGTAAGTAAGCTCTTGTTTATCTCCCCTGCTTCTCTTGCTCGTCCCTGCAATTTTTAATAGAATTTCGACAAATTCTAAGATATGAATGAAATTTCCAAGCCAATGCGAAGTTAAATGAGAATTGAATCTACAAAATATCGTTCTTGTTACCTCTCTTGCACCCGAACGAGATATATTCTCTGAACCTGCCAGATCAACAAGATTAAGCTTGCCACATTTAATAAGATCCTCATCTCCAACTGTAGCTTCCTTTATATGGACAGTGATTGAGAAGACAGAATGAGATCGGCTGCAAGAGAAAATAACCTAGCAATTCAGCAAAACTACTATCCTTTACCCTTCAACATCATTCGGAAAATTAAGTAATCATAGATGAGAAGACCTGCTCCGCTTGTTTAACAAAGTATCTGCAGTGCGCCTTTTGGCTGCACCGCGTTCCAAGAGAGTGTAAATTTCATTCGCACTATAAACAGCTTCTTCCTCAAGGCCTCTTACAACAACACACCCCCTTCCATCCTCCATCAAAGAAATGGGTTTCTTCTGCCTATCTTCTATGGACCTTACGTTGTCTTCTGGAGCTAATAGATCAGTTATTTCTTCATTATAGAGTTCCAAGAAAGTCACTTTCATGCTATAGTCAGCATTCTGGGCTTCAAGCGTATCAAAAATTTGTCGCACTGCTCTTGGAATAACACCGGCATCAGCAGGCAAATCTCCACCCTATATGAAAGGTCAAATCAGATCTCTAACTCGAGAAAGTCACACAACAGTCATCACGAAGTGATCGTGGCCAAGTCTAGGATATCCCGTACCTTATTTCTCATCCCACCTTCCATTGTATAAGTCTTTCCTGTGCCTGTCTGCCCATATGCAAAGACTGTGCAGTTGAAACCATCAAGAACTTCATTAACAATTGGCGTAATTGCTTGATCATAGATTGATCTTTGTTGCGCTTTAGGCCCAAAAACCTGCCAAACATCAAAAACCATCAAGAAGACACATATAAATGTGATCAGTAAAATAAGTCAGGAGGAATCTATACTAAAACCATTACCTTGTCAAAGGTGAAGACTCTGTCTACTTGCTTGTTAGCTATACTTTGCAAAACAGTTACTTCACTTTTATGCTCATTACATGATATAACTCTTGGAACATTTGTCCTTTGCTCCTCATCACTGAGTGGCCTGACATTGGAGATATGGACAATTCAGGGTTCAACCGGCTTTTGCATTCCCAACATAAACTTATATATAAAAAAAGGAACGGAATTAGATAAAAAATCCACAAAAAAATATTTAAAAAAAAAAACCTGCATCTGAGAATAACTTGTACGTTAACCTCTTTATCTCTATCCTGACGGTTAGAGTTCCACTCCGTTATCCGACGCCTCTCCGGGCGAGGTGTAAGGAAGGGAGATGGAGACGGAGTAACTCCTGCTAAACCTACTTTCCTAACATGATCTGGAGTGAATGCCATCCTTTTCTTTTCTTTTACTTCACCTTTAAAACTAAATATTTAAAATTAATAGACTTTTACAAAAAAAATGCATCAAGTAGCTCTAAAATTAGAATGTACAGTCCGAATTCAAACACACTTACAGCAAAAGAACAAGAAAATTTCACCTTTCTGTTGAAACTTTCCGATGCGATGATTGAGCAGATCCGATTCTGGAGAAAGAAAGAACTGGAAAGGGTTTATTCTCTCTTTTTTTTTTTTTTTTGTTAATATCAAAATTGAAGGGTTTCTCCTATCTTTTTTCTAACGGCTAGTAGATTTAAATAGGCGCAGAATTGTCCAAAGGAGCCGTTGGGACCGCAAGTTCCTGTGGTTCCTTTCTTTCAAAAAGTGGGTCCCTCGGTTAAAAATTCAAACCAGCCGCGTCAGCAAATTCCACGAATTATATTCAATTTCTTCCCATAGTAAATAAATGAATGTTTTTTAAGAAAATTTTATGTGATATAGAATTATAAATTTATTAATAATATAATTATATGTATTTATTTTTAATAAATAGTTATGATTAATATATAATTATTATTATTAATTAATAATTAATATATTTATTATATTTTATAAAATTTATTTTACATGGTTAATTTATATATCATATGACTTAATTTGATATGTTTAATATGAAATGATGTAATACAATATAAAAAAATATAATTTTTTAAAAAAATTAATATATCAAATAATTTAATTAATAAATTATATTTAAATCATATTAGTTACTTAATAATAAGTATGTTATAGTCACATGGATGATATGAAACCAGGCATATAACTAAATTAATATAAAAAAGTGAAATGCCGAATTTGCCCTCAACTTTGTATAGATATATATATGTGTATGTATAAATACATTAATAAAGAGACAGCCTCCCTTGTGCACAACCTTGGAAAATGGCGTCTTGGCTCATCGTCCTCGTCATCACCATCTCCATCTCTCTTCTCATCAAAGTTGTCTCCGACAATTGCTTTCGATCCAAGAGGCAAACTCTCCCTCCAGGCCCTCTTAACTTCCCCATCATCCGTAATCTTTTATGGCTCTGGAAATCCTTCACTGATCTTGAACCGGTTATCCGCTCCATCCACAAAGATCTTGGCCCCATAATCACTCTTTACATTAGCTCGCGCCCAAGTATCTTCATTGCTGATCACTCTCTCGCCCACCAAACCTTAGTCCAGAATAGCGCTGTTTTCGCTGACAGACCACGAGCTCTTGGTGCTAATAATATCGGCATGTCCACTTATGGTCCTACTTGGCGTCTTTTTCGAAGAAATCTTACATCTGAAATCCTCCATCCTTCACGGCTCAAGTCTTACTCACAAGTTCGCAAATGGGCGCTTGGAATCCTCTTCGACAGCTTGGCCAAATCTGGAGATGACCCTGTTCGCGTTGGGGATCACTTTCAATTTGCTTTGTTTAGTTTATTAGTCTTCATGTGTTTCGGAGACGAGCTTGAGCGAAAGAAGATCGAAGAAATACAAAGAGTCGAGTATTCGGCACTTGTAAATATTGATAGATTTGCAGTGCTGCACATCTTGCCAGCATTGACTAAAATTCTGTTTCGGAAACGGTGGTCAGAGTTCTTACATCTTGAAAAGGAAAGAGAAGATGTCATAATTCCCATGATAAAAGAAAGGAGGAAGGTGAAACAAGAGAAACTTAACAATCAAAGAACTGATGATTATATTTTATCGTATGTGGATACCTTGTTGGATCTGCAACTTCCTGATGAGAAAAGAGAGCTTACAGATAAGGAAATACTCGTCTTATGCGATGAATTTCTCAACGCTGCCTCGGATTCTACATCCACGGCCTTTCATTGGATCATGGCGAATTTGGTCAAGTACCCGTTTACTCAAGAAATGCTATTTATGGAGATTAAAAGCGTTGTTGCTGATGGAGAGACAGAAGTGAAAGAAGATGATTTGCAGAAGATGCCATATCTAAAAGCTGTAATATTAGAAGGGCTGAGGAGGCACCCACCAGTACACTTTTTGCTGCCACATGCAGTAACCGAAGATGTTCATCTGGGCAAACATTTAATACCAAAAGACGCCGATATAAACTTCATGGTAGCGGATATGGGATGGGATCCAAACGTGTGGGAGGATCCGATGGCGTTCAAACCGGAGAGATTCATGAACGAAACAGGCGGAGAGATGTTCGATATAACAGGAAGCAAGGAGATTAAGATGATGCCGTTTGGAGCTGGAAGGAGGATCTGTCCAGGATATGGATTTGCACTGTTTCATCTGGAGTATTTTGTGGCTAATTTGGTTTGGAAATTTGAGTGGAAAGCTATCGATGGAGATGACGTTGACCTGTCCGAGAGGTTGGATTTTACAGTGGCAATGAAGAATCCATTGCAGGCATACGTATCTCCCAGATTCAAATAAAGGGATCATGTTGTTTAAATTGTATGCAATCAAAGTCGCTGTAATATGCTTGATCAAGTAGCGGGTGCATGTGAATGTCTTCTGTCGTAACAATAAATGCAATTCTTTCTTTATGAATAACTTATTAGGTTTTGTCTGAAATCTTCTCTGTTCGATCCGTCAAAAAAATTTATCCATATAGATTTATTGACATTTAAATCAAACAATTAAAATCTATCAAGAATACTATGAATGAATGCTGCATATAGTTTATGTATGTTTATCTCAATTTTATTGAATAATAACATGTCTAATATTTGATGATATTTGATGACCAATTTATAATAAATTATAAATCCAGATCATGTAAAAATTCATCTACATATCTAAGGATAGTTGAATATCATTTATAATGACCTTTATCGTAATAATATTACAATTTAGATAAATTAATATTAATAATACATATATATAAAAAAAATGAAATAATTTAATATTAATTTTAATAAAGAGATTAAATAATTGATCTAGTAAAAGGTTTGATTATAAAAAGATAATTTATTATAATTTTAAAATGAATAAAAAAATTAAAAACTAAAACATTATAATTGAATGAAGTTGATGGAAGAAGGAAAGAGTAAAAAGGTAGTGGTTGGGATTAATTAGTAAGATAAGATGGAAATGAAAGTGGATAAACCAACTTAATGTATTAATTAATTACCAACCATTCGTATTAAAATGTTATAAGGAAAGCCCTAATTACACGTTTAATTGATTTTTAATGATTGTAGTTAAGAAGAGACCAAATGTGTGTTAGTGTTATACAACGTTAGTAGTTCGGCCATTCTCCTAAAATGTCATAAAGTTGAGTGTCGTGAATATTACCAATTTAAGGATTCCTTTTTCTCCGCAAGCCACACCAAAATAAAATAATTCTATATATATTTTATTTGATAAATTGATATATTTACTATTATAATATCCAATTTAAATAATTATAAATATTTAGTAGTGGGTGAAGTTAACCAATTTTGTAGCATTATCTTAATTGATTCTTGGCTTGTAAGTATTGATATAAATCTGCCCATTTGGTAATTCATTAACAAACTGCATGGAATAGCGTGCCCTAACTTTACATTTCAATATTTTTCTAAATTAATTAATTAATTATATTTGAATAAAAAATTAAAAAAAAAATCCTAGTTGATAACTTAATAAATAAATAAATAGAAGATGGCTGCATCGAACGTGACCTGAATTTAATATAACAATATTATAAATATTAATTATTTTGTCAGGGTCCCAATTATTCCATCAACCCACTTCTGATTATACATATAAAATCTTCATCATATCTTTTCTCTATACGATTCTCATTAGTAATTAATACATTTGACTTTTCATATAAATATTAATTGATTTTTAAATTAAAAAATGAACCAATAATTATGCCTCGGTTTCGTATATCTTAGTCATTCATTACCTAATCACTTATTATACAATCAAAATCATTATGCGTGATTCATATTTACTATAAATTATAGTCACGACTATATAATAAATTTTGTTTCTTGGCTCATTTCTTCAAAGAGAATCTTATTTGCTAAGATTTTTTTTGTAAGAATAATTATAAAAATAATAAATTTCATTTTATATTTTATAATAATTTTAAATGATTTTTGAAATTTTTATATGGGATTTTTTCCTCTTTTTATTTAAGAGTTTTGGAATGTGTTATTTGGATTATATTATGTTTTTGTGGATAAAATTTTATTATTTTAAAATGTATTAACTATTAATAATATTATAATATAATAATGATATGAATGCTTCCGATAATGAGTATGAGTTCGAGCATGTGGTGCTTATTTATTGATGTAGAAGGAAAGCATTCACTATCAATTGGCCTTAGAATTAAGACAGTGGAAACTGTTGATATAGAAGCAAAATTGCCATATCCAACATGAAGATTGAGAAAGTTTCTGAAATCTGCATCAAACCCTCTTCACCAACTCCCCCCCACCTCAAAATCTATAATGTCTCTCTTATTGATCAGTTTCTGATGTATGGTATGGACATTCCCATGCTCTTCTTCTATTCCAATCCCAACCCACCTGCCAACCTTTCCCATTTCACTTCGGAAAGGTCACGGTTGCTTAAGCAATCATTGGCCAAAACCTTGACCCATTATTACCCACTTGCCGGAAGGATCAAAGACCATCTTTCTGTTGACTGTAATGATGATGGAGTTTACTATGTCGAGGCTCGAGCCAATGTTACTCTGTCAGAATATTTTAACCTCCCTGATTATCTTCGCTTGATGGACAGCTTGTTGCCCAGACAGGATTGTGGGTATGAATCATCATCGCCTGGTTCGTTCGCTGTCATGATCCAGGAAACCAGTTTTGCATGTGGAAGTATCACGATTGGTTTATTCGGTTCGCACATGGTTATGGATGCAGCCGGGTTGATTTCATTTGTAAAATCATGGGCTGCCATTTCTGATGAGCGTGAAACCCTTCCTCTTCCTTGTTTTAATGGTGCCTCTTTTTTTCCACACCATGATTCATTTCCAAGAGAGGCAACCCTGGCAACTTTCGACGAACCCTTTCTCAACACAGGCAGATTTGCCACAAGGACTTTCACCTTCGACGAATTCGCTCTTTCTGATCTTAGAACCCAAGCAACCAATTCAAACCTGCAAAATCCGACAAGAATCGAGGTGGTAACTTCCTTTCTTATCGAATGCATTTCGGACATCTTCAAGGCAAAATCAGGCATCGATAAGCCGTTTGCATTCACATATATAGCGAGTTGGAAGCAAAGAGCTAGACCAAAACTGCCTGAGAATTTATTTGGAAACTTTATATGGATGGCATCTGGCCTCTCCACCCCTGAAGAAACTAAACTACCAAGCTTAGCCTGCAAAGTGAGGGAAACGTTAAGGACCATAGACGCCGACTTTGTGAAGAATAACATACAAACTGATGGAGCATTCTCGACACTTTCTGAAACGATCAAACAGACGAGAAGGAAGTTTACGAGCTCCGAATTTGGCAGTGGAGTGAATTTTATCATGGTTAGTAGTTTGTGCAACGTGGGCTTGTACGAAGTTGATTTTGGATGGGGAAAACCGATCTGGGTCACTTGCGTTGACGTGCCGCTCAATTCCACGGGCAATCAAGAGTTCTTGAACTCGATGGCAGTTGTGGATTCAAGAAAAGGAAAGGGAAAAGGAATCGAAGCATGGCTATACATGGAAGAAGAAGACTTGGTTTCGCTGGAGAAATATGATAAACTTCTCCAATACGCTTCTGTTAGTCCAACTCCCCTGAAACCAGACTTGGCTATTTAGATCAACCTCCTCCTTCCATGGCGGTCTGCGCGCTTTTCTGCTTCCATGGTCTCAAGAACAATATCCTGTTGCTTAAGTTTGTGAATTTTCCTCCCTCATCACCATAATAAAATACATTGTAAATCATCAAAATATTTGTTGTTACATAATAAGATGGAAAAATGGAGGAAATTCTATTTCCATAAATATATATTTTTTTTTTCTAATAATAGAAATTATTAGAAATTATTACATATAGTTCATGAATAATATAATAATATATTAATTTTTATTAAACGTTAAATATTTATTAATTTTATATTAATTGATATTTAATTATTATTAATTAATAATACATAAATAATAATTGATAAAAATTTGATATTTAATAAAAATTAATATATATCATTATATTATTAATAAATTTATAATCCTATATAATTATCCTAAACTATATAATAAGAATTTGTGCTAAGTTATGAACGGGCCGGGTCGGTGGATGGTCCATTTTTAATGTATTTGATCCATTTCAAAAGGAAGAGAGGGAAGAAGCCCAAACAATCTAGCCCAATTCGCAAATCTAATCGGTCAACAGAATCATCAAGATCAAGGACGGAGAGAGAGAGGTGCACCAGCACACTCATGTACCTAATTATAATCCCACCCTCCCCGAGCAAAACATCCAACTGAAAAATCTGATTAAGAACTCTTCCGCCCTCACCTTCTCCTTAGATCTCGCCGTGAAGGCATTTGTCCGTACAATCGCCGGCGATATATCGTCCGTCCCGGAAAGATCGATTTGCGTCAATCTATAACAACAACAATCATAATAGAAAAACTGTATGCATGTCTCTCTCTCTCTTTCTCTCTCAACTCTTCAAGATACTTTGTCAAATCAGCACTCATCCATTTTTTGAAAATAAACTTTTTCCATTTTTCATTAATTGTTAAAAATTAATTCTTCTATGCATTATTGTTTATGGTTGCATGCTGTTTGATCGATGATCGTTTGTTGTTTGACAGTGATTGAAAATTGGTGTTGATTGAGCATTTTGGTTTTGAAGCGACTGTAAGAATCGAACTGAGCTTACTGCAACTGAATAAAAAGAGCCTGATATATAATGGTATTGTTTTTAATTTATATATATGCCCTTTGATTTTGCTTAGCTCCGTTTTACTGTTTCCAATTTACTGCATCAGACAGACATCTTATTGATTTTTGATTGTAGGTTTTGATGGTTATCACTTCCTCCTTTCCACTTTGATAATCTTTTTTTCCCTTTTTCTGGACCCTAGATATCGTCCACTTTTTTTTATTTGTTTGTTCATTAGCTAACTGCCAAAGAATATCCTTCAAAGCAATAGATTAATGAAGTGCAGAAATAAATATCATTAATGAGATATTTGAAAAAGGATGCGACGAAAAATTGTAGCATTAACTTTCATAATTAATGTACAAATTGAAAGTGGATTATCAAAGTGGGATTAAGGGAGTATCGGATCATTCAATAACATGAAGCTGTTTGGAGTTGTAAGTATGTATAGCTCGCTTATTGAATGAGAACTGAATTAATATAAAACAGAAGATGTCGAAAGAGGATACTCCTTTTCTTTTTTGTATGTTCGTAGTTAATAGTGAATAACATCTATACTAATGGATTGGAGGGAAGAGATGCATAGAGCTTCCTGCTCTGGCACATGCCTGGAAAGGATATTACTTTGTTTTCACTGTTCTTTTAATTCTCTTCTTGATTCTTTCTAAGCAATTTTTTCTTGCAGTCCTTTCAGAATCAGGGTTTTTGGACGGGAAAAGGTGCTGGTGCAACGAATGATAGTGAGATTGATTATGGTAATTCATCTAGAATTGAGCCAAAGCGTTCTCATCAGTGGTTTATGGATGGTCCTGATGCAGAGGTATTTCCCAACAAGAAACAGGCCGTAGGAGTTCCAACCAACAATTTGTTTACAGGAATGCTAAATTCTAGTGCTTCTCCTTGGGGAAATGCTTCTGGTTTTCAGTCTCTCTCTGGCCATTTGCCTGAACGGCTATTTGATTCTGAATCAGCAAGGTCTGCTAGTTTTGAGGACAGAAATTTTCCATCCGTTATCTCAGAAAAAGTTGAGATTGGGAGGCAGGTAGATGGGGACCCGTATGGGAGTGATTCCTCATTTGGTTTATCCATGTCACACACGCTGGAGTATCCTAGATTAGGTCTAAATTATGGTGGAATTAGAAAAGTGAAGGTGAGCCAGGTCAAGGAATCTGAGAATATGATGCCTATACCATTGGAAAGTGAGTATCATAAGGTCGATTGCAATAATACCATGTCAGCATCTCATGCTTATGATAAGACAGGTGAAAGTACATTGGGCCTTGCTTTTGACAAAGGAGATGGGAACATCATGCCTATGGGTGAAAACTACAACAGGGAGAATAACATTTTCATTTCAATGGGACCATTGTATCACAAGGGAGATGACAACATATCAGCATATAAGGAAAATTGCAGTTCCGTGGAAGTACATCACACATTTAGTAATGGTGACAATAATCTTGTATATATGGGCCAAGCCTATAAATCAGATGAAAATACTGTATCAATGGGGAACATCTTCAACAAAGGGACTGATAGCGCTGTTTTAATGACGCAAACCAACAGCAAAGGTGATAATAGTGATTTCTCATTAGGTCAGTGTTATAGTAAAGGAGAGAGCACTATAATATCATTTGGTGGCTATGATGATGATGATGCAAATCCGTCTGGTAGGCTCATATCCACCTATGACTTGTTGATGGCTCAACATTCTCTTCAAAGTTCAGAAGTGATAAATGAGAAAGAAGTGATCACCTCAAACGTGGATGCACTTGTTTCTGCTAGGCAAACAATTGCTTCTGGAACTGAAAATGCTAAGAAGAAAGAGGACCTAAAGGTTCCTAAGAAGGCTCCTTCCAACAACTTTCCTTCAAATGTTAGAAGTTTGTTATCCACCGGCATGCTGGACGGAGTTCCAGTGAAGTATATAGCATGGTCACGGGAGGTAAATTGTAATTTTTCTGCATATATCTTTGAGACAGACTTATCCAGTGGTGACAACTTTTTTGGTTCTCATGCATATTAGAAGGAGCTCCGTGGTGTTATAAAGGGTTCTGGCTATTTGTGTAGCTGTCAGGGCTGCAATTTCTCGAAGGTGATAACATTAAGCATGATGTTTATTTATAGAAAAGTTCTTTAAATATGTGCCAACTGTATTAACAATACATATTTATAGGTAATTAATGCCTACGAGTTTGAGCGACATGCAAATTGCAAAACAAAGCATCCCAATAATCACATTTATTTTGAGAATGGCAAGACTGTTTATGGCATTGTGCAAGAGCTAAGAAGCACGCCACAGAATATGCTGTTTGAAGTTATTCAGACAATCACTGGATCACCAATTAACCAGAAGTCCTTTCGTCTTTGGAAAGGTGACGGTGGAACGTCTAATTCAGTTGAATAATTGCAGTTTATGGGAAATCCATTATTTGATTTTTTGAATTTTATTTCTTCATACACTCTGCTTTGTAACGAGTGTGCTTCCTTCGATACAGAATCATTTCTAGCTGCAACACGAGAACTTCAACGTATTTACGGAAAAGATGATGGCAAACCATTATAAGGATACAGCCTTGTTAAGATTTTCCGGTGGGATCGTTTCTTGTTTTGTCCATACAGCTGATCTGCATTATGGTGACACCTTCCTACACTAGTCGAGGGCAGTGGTGGTTTGCAAATGTGGGATCTTGTTTGTGATTGGATGCACACAAGCAGCACGCAATCAGCTCCACTTTGAACGAGAAGTGAAACTTAAAAATACACGCTCTTTGGTAAGAGAAGAAACTTTTGCAATTTTTCTCGTCTTCTCACAATCCTCTTTTCTTCATCAAGGGCTTAACTGCAAATATTTTGTATTGCTGCTAAGAGTAATCCACTTTGGTATCTTATTGATGCAATTGTGAAGGGTGCTCTACTACTGTGCTAAGGGCTGCTTTCCTTTTACTTAACATGTTTATCAACCAAAATATTTCAAAAATCTATTTTATATCAAAAAGTCCCAATTGCACTTATAACCAGACAAATCGTCAATGAATTGGGATTTTCCCACTCACTAGAAGCAAGGTTGGGTGCTATGTTTTTGAAAATTCAAAATTAAGGCAGGAACAACTTGTTGGTTCATCAATAGTTGGGATCCCTAAATACCATTTTGAAAGGTCTCCTAGCTCCCTTGAAAGACATACCTGCATTAGTATTCTTTGCTTGATCAAACGAAGCAAATTCGTATTGGCTGATTTTACTGCAGAACTGATTCTGTAAATCTTATGGTCATTAGCTTTGTCTAATGGATTATTAATGGGGTTCGATGCCCATGTTACTATTAGAAATCAGAAAATTTGGTTAATTGGTTATCGAACTCGGCCCACTTGCCGTGGCGCTTTGTCTTCTGAACCTTGTGAATGAATCGAAACGTGTTTCATCTTCCTCCTGAACATGTCATAAACACGAGAAACTAGTTGGTCATAATTTGCATCTTCCAGAGAAAGAAGTGCTTGCTTCTTCGCCCTGTGGGGATGAATCTGAATACTCAACCTCTCTCCATATATTGAAATCCATATCATGGCATCATCTCCGGTCCGGCTGATTGACTGTCATTTTCATGGTTTCTCGTGTATTTTGTTTGTGTGGTTGGCATCATTTCATCATCAGTTGAAGGAGATGGGGACTTGTAGTCGTTGGTTTTGCCCCAAATAACAATATATAATCCTGTAACTATTATAATAGCACCAATTACCCTGCAAAAAGCTTTCATTAGTTTTAGTTTTTTGGTCGGTCAAGTGGTCATCACGGGTGATGATGAGAGGGGGAGAGAGAGAGAGCTATATCAGATTGATACCTTCCCAAGAACATTTGTTCTGCTAAAAGAATGGAACTTAAGACAGCCACTATGACCATACATAAAGGACCAAAAGCAGTCACGAAAACAGGGCCTCTTTCCTTCATTACCACTCCTTGAATATAGTAAGCGAAACCTGAGCAAACAACACCCTGCAAGTTTGCATTCTCCATGGATTAGCCTTTGATCCCCTTTGAACAACTACGGAAATAAAATGAAATTACCAACAGAGATCTCAGCTGTTATGTTATAATAAACTCACACTGTAGACAGCTGCTAATAACTTGGTGTCCCAATGCAGGGACCAGACGCTATTGTTTCCTCTTTCCATGACCAAAGCCACTATGCTGCCCTCAATTGTGCCCAACATGCAAATCCATACTGTGAGAGAGAGCTCAGCTGGGTACGTTTTTAGTGTGATTGCCTACACAATTTTAGCAAAACGCACCGATTAAGCACAAATTCTTCAACATAATGACAATAATAATGTGAAAAATAGCTTTCTTTAGTTGGTTGGTTACTTGGAGGATGATGAAACAAGCCCAGCAAAAGCAGCCAATAGTGATCAATGCTGCGCCATTGATGGAGCTATGGAGATTTGTAACAGATGTTCCCTGTTGATGGTAATTAGAGTTTCCTTTTATCCCAAGAAAATTAAGAGGTGGACCTTTGACTGCTGTCATGACCATGGCTCCTCCAACTGTTGCTATTGTCCCTGCTATCTTTGCTTGGCTGTGGAGAGATTTTATTTTCACCTTCTCTAGACTGTTTGCATTTTGCCATACAGACCAAGTTAGATACTAATAAGAATGGACAAGTATGTAATAATAATCAATATCATCATCATCATCACCATTAGCACATTACGATTTGGATACATATGGCTAATATACATATATATATATATATATATTAGTGATGGAATTACCTGACCATCCATGCCATTAAAAAGGTAATTGCAGGAAGAATATTGATTATGGCAGCTGCAAACGTTGCTGTTGTATACTTCATTCCTAAAAAGTACAAGTTTTGGTCGATAACTGGCCTGTCAATGGAAAAGAAATATATGAACACATACATCAAATCATTCAGCAGAAGATGCAAAGTTTGAATTCATTTCTGAAAAATATAATTACTCAAGCAAGCTGAGGGCAACGATCTTGATGAAGATTGAGAAAGTCATCTTTGGCCTTACTTTCCTGCAGTTGAATAAACAAAACAAACCCCATATATTTGCTATAGATTAAAACCCTCCCCTTCCTAATGGGTGTAAATTGGTAAAAAAAAGAAGAGAATGAATGAAATACTTGTCCAGAAGAGCAGCAAAAGGAGCCATAACAATGGTGGCAACAGCATGACGATAGACCACATAAACGTAATTGCTCATTCCTTGATTAAGTGCTGCTTTGGATAGAACATCCATTCCTGCCATCCCAACTTGCATCAACACCACTGCAATAAATGGCTTCATTCTTGTTATCATTCTGCTTAATTTCTCATTCATCTTCTCTCTTGTCCTTGCTTGTCGTCAGCCTGATTAACAGTGCTATCTCTTTACTTGTCCACAAATCTGATACTTGCAAATGCCATCGTTTCTTACATCTATATATATACATGCAGAAGGCTGCTGTGCATGAAATTGGATGATACATATTTGCAGTACCTTACACTACACGCATACTTCAGTATTAGATTATGTAATTCACATAACGAAATTTTTTTAGTTTTTCACAGTCAGCAGCAATAATGATAACCTGCCAAACTCCATTTGCCTCTTCGGATATTTTCGATAAATCTAACTTATCATGTCTGATTATAAATCCATTAACATGATTCATATACATAAATTTTTATTAAACATTATAATTATATGATTTAATATATCGACTAATGCATTATTGACGACAATTAAAGACAATGATAAACTAATCAATATGATTATAATATTTAATATGTATGACAATTGTATATGGATTGGTATGATAGTATAGATTAGATGCATGGAAGAGGATCGGTTCACGTTTTGGATTCATAGTTGTATGAGAATGCGGGAATGATATCCCTTTTAAAAGGGGAAAAGCCAAGGAAAAGGGAGAATTGTATTCGAGAGGACGTCATTCTAACAAACCAAACATCGTAATGGGTAACTTTAACTGCCACACATTATAAATTCCATGACAAATGCTTCCATCACTAAACTTAAACTTATGCAATAGGAAATGTGATTAACGTAGAAATGGATAAGGAAAGATGCATCTGGGATAGTAGTTGAAATCTACTCAAAATGCGTAGGGAAGAATTTTAAGGTACACGATGGAATAAAAATGGGTCTCCACTATCTACTGCTGCTCTGAATGCGTTTCCGAGTATATACCCCAACAACATTCCTATTACCCCCCCATTGATGCTTGGGTTTAAATTAAATCGTCTTTTATCATTTCACTTTAAATAATTTCTTGCTTAAATTAATATTTTAAGTTATTTTTATAATATAATATAATATAATTTTTTAATTAAATAAAAAAAAGTGTTTAAAATAATAAATTACAATTTTTATTTATTTTTCAAATTAATATGTTAATAATAATTTTAAAATAAATATAATAATAATAATAATTAAAGACTAAATTAATTAATTTTATAAACTTTATAATGATTAAATTTGTCAAACAATTCATATATTTAATACCAGAATTGAAACGTTAACAACAACATTATAATTTAGTTTAATAATTAAAAAAGATTTGATGAGAAATTACAATTTAAAATTTAAAAAAAGGAGGTCAGAAATTATGCAATTGTGAAAGAAAGAAGGAAGAGTGAAAAGTTGCTTTGAAAGTGCAACAAACATAGCATGTATGTAATGGTAGTCTTGCATTTATAAAGGGGGAAAACACAAAGCCATGTGATGTATAGATATAGAGTGGGTGTTGATTCAAGTGAGTAATAAATGAAGATTTAAAATTAAAATAATAACAAGGGGCGGGGGCGGGGGCGGGGGCGGGGGGGTATTTGAAACTAAAAATTGAAATCTAGAGAGTCATAATCCATCCAAAAACACATAAGAAGATAACTTAAATTTCTGAAAATAACACTAAGCACCACACCAACATGCATACCGTCAACGTCCAAATAATGATACCAACAACCACACATCCACCAATCCACACACTTGGTAACAAAATTAGTTTCCTTCCTCATTAAGACCCACAGCAAGCTGATTTTTGGGCTGCTTGGCTTGCCCCTCCTGCTGCGTCTGGTTGGTTAATTTTGATCGTCTGCGGCTGCACCATGAAATTAAGTCTAGGTTCAAAAACAATGATAACATGTGCAAACGTGTAATATAATTATCAGCATCACCATTTAGATCATGCATGATGAGACTGTAGTTTTCTATGCTGTGTATTAAGTGATGATCAAGGGGAAAACTTCAGAAATTATTTTATTACCTCTGCCCTTGAGTCGGTGTCTGCAAGCCTTTGCTTGATATCCCTAGCTATAGAAAAGAAGACCTCCTCCACATTTAAATTCGTCTTTGCACTCTGTTAAGAGAGTTTCTTTATCATATATTAAATTATTAACCAGATTCCGTACTATTTCAAACATAAGCAACAGATTATACATACAGTCTCGAAAAACTTGATGCCATATTCATCTGCAAGAGCCTGACCCTTTGAGGTGGGAACAGCCTGTAAACGTTCCTTGTCAATTTTACAAATGACAAAATGCATGGGCAGACATGCACAAACAGTTATATAGAGGGAGAAAGGGAAGGGAGGAGAGAGCACAAACCCTTTTGCTTTCGTCCATGTCTGCCTTGTTACCCACCAGGATCTTGTTCACATTGTCAGAAGCATGTTGTTCAATGTTACGGATCCAATTCCTGATGTCTAGACATAAATATAAGCACGTGATGCATAATAACATGGGATTATCATCATGGCAAAATAAAATTCATAAAAGATAATTTAAGTACTTCCAAACCCCCAATGGGAATGGTTGACAATGCATTAAAATTTGTATTTACAGAGATAGAGAACGGAAGTAATTACTATTGAAAGATGACTCATCAGTAACATCATACACAAGCAAAATACCCATAGCTCCACGGTAGTAAGCTGCAAAAGAACACCTTAGTAAGCATAGAACAGAAATTCTGTAGCAATAGCAGAGTTAAAAGAATTTCCACACAGCAACAAAAATAGTGCAAGAAAATCCAAAGGAAAATCTGGAAAGAAGACTCCCAGAATGGGATATAGTGTCGCCATTAATGTAGGCACATAATTCAAGTACTTGAATTGCCTACACAGGAAATATTATGCCTGTTATTCCACAAAGTCAGAACAAGCAAACTGTCAAAAGGCCAACATCCAACTGCCTCAAGAACATCAACATAGGTCAGCAAACCAAATCTGGTTCACATTATGATCAAACTCCGAGCAACAAGGATGATGATTGCAAAACCAGCAATAATGGCATAAGATAGCATTCTTAATCAGTTCCAAGGAAATGTAAAGGCTAACCAAGATAGCATAAAATAATTTAACTCTAAGGAACAAGGATGATAACTCAAACCAGCAAAAACAGCACAATATAGAACTTTTAATCAATACTAAGGAAATAGAAAAAATAATTTAACCAAGCTATAAGAAGATGAGACAAAAAGGAAAACTTTCCTATCATGCAAAGGCATATTCATCCATAATCAAACTTGTTTATTTCCAACTTAAAACTCACCAACTATATGTGATATTGTATGCCTTCATGCTTTGGTTTTTGACAGGAAATCCAACCAAAACCAGCATGTGGCTTTGAAGCTAGGAAGCATGTATGTGCAAAAATGAATTCAATGGGGAAAAAAAAAAAAAACATGGTTAGAAGGCATTGTTCTTCATTTAGTATCAAATGAAGTAGACTTGGCAGTAATCAATCACCTAGGATAACTAACAGAAGAAAAACACCACGTATACAAATCATGGAAATGGAAAAATATTTCCATCTAGTAATTTATTAAAAATATTAAAAAAAACTCCCACCAAATGCGGAATTAAAAAGCATATGATAACACAATTAAGAAAGTGACTGTTTGATCCAGCAAACTAACCAGTTGTGATTGTTCGAAAGCGCTCTTGACCAGCAGTATCCCAAATTTGCAATTTGATGCGTTTCCCATCCAGCTCAATAGTTCTTATCTTGAAATCAATACTGTACCAGAAAAATGAACTCTTAAAGATCAAAAGCAATTCCAAAACTTTAAAAACAGAAGTCCTGACATGGTTAAGTTCAGAATCACCTACCCAATTGTTGTAATAAAACTAGTTGTAAATGAACCATCAGAAAAACGTAAAAGAAGGCAACTCTTACCCACACCTGCCAAGACACATTCAAAAGCACTAAAAAAAATTGTTAATGGTCCCAAAGCAGCCACAAAAATTTTACAGAAACACGAGGGGAAGGCCAATTTGGCTACTTGCTCAAGTCATGAAAATATTAACACAGGAAGAACAGCACAAGCTCATCTGGTATCATATACAAGTTAGCGTCGAAAAACTTTCTCCATTTTAGAAGCCACGTCATGTAGATCATGCATTTGGATAAATTAAGCAGCTGGTAAAAATCAACACGAAATGAAGTTTCACTTTCAATATCGCAATCCCATCAGCCTAAGCAATCACTAAGAGAAGAGCAAAGTTTTTAGCACTCCTAACAAATTATATAACAGTAAGAGAATGCAGCATTAAACACAATACATATGCGTATGTAATGCATTCTTATGTACCGAAGAGTGAAAACCAAATCAATTCTATTTGATCAAACTCTATCCTTCAGTTTTCTCTAGGTACAAGTTTTCTAGGGGTTTGGTATTGAACAAACTAGATGTTCGATAACATTGCGCCAAAAATCGGTGCAGAGCAAAAGAAATACAAGTCGAATTGGCGCCTCATAACCACGATCCCGTAAAAGGTAATTACTTAATAGAGATTCAACATGATGGATCAAACTTCAAATCAAATAGATAATAATCTGACTCATGAAAAAGAAATATAAAGATTCAACACAATTACAGAGGGGTAGAAATGTCAAATCGATAATAACATCATCATACCGCTATCGCCGATCAAGAGAAGCTTTATAAGGTAATCGTAATCGGCACGAGCTCTTGCAGGTGGAGCAGCCATTTCAAAAGAATTACTATCACAGAAATTAAACAATTGTTTTAACTAAACCCTAGAATTAACAGAAATAATTACAATCGATAACTATACAGCTTGATCGAGAAAACGAAGAACAATTACCGGATCGAGAAGGGAGAGAGCGAGATCTAGTAATTATGCGCGAAATAGAGATTAGTAATCTTGGAATAGAAAGAAAATGTCTTCTGGCACGTCAGCACCGGTCAACAGTTCGATTTTCTTTTTTTTTTTTAATTTCCTTAGAGATAGATAATTCAAGAGAAACAATGCAAGTTTTTTTAAAACAGTTATATAGTAAGCAATTTCTGGTCCGTTAGATTACTTGATCTTCTGTTTTTTTTTTTTTTTTTTTGCTCTTTTTCATTAAGATCCGTTTCCCATCAAAACGCTTCGTGTGGCATCGCCGGAGATATTACGGTGCTCTGGTCGAGGAAAACGACATCGTTTTTGAATATTATTTTCTATTTTATTGGCTTTTTGTAATATTTTAATTTCTAAATTATAAATCCTCATACATTAATATCATATACATATTAAAAGTATTTTTGGAGGAAATGAAAATACAAGTTTACCTCTCTCCCTTTTAATTTAATAATTCAAAAATAAATATTATTTTTTAAAATTTACATTAATATAAGTATTACTTTTTTAATTTTAATTAACAAATAAATATTATTTTTTAAAATTTATATAAAGATAAATATTATTTTTTAAAATTTATAAAAAATAGATATAAAGACTAATCTAATAAATAAAAATAATAAAATAATTTTTTGGTTAATATATATCTTATTAAATTTAGAAAATCAATGCTTTAATATTAATTAACATAATATTAAATAATTATATCATTATTAAAATTAATAAATTAAAAATATAAATTAATGCTTAATTTCACAACAAATACTATTTATTTTATTTATATTTATTAGTTACTCAATTTTATTGAAAGTTAAAAAATTACTAATTTTATTCAAATATAAATATTACTCGTTTTATTTTATTTATTAAAGTTACTAATTTTATTTATATTTATTAATTATTAAATTTTAGTCAAAGATAAATATTACTAATTTATCATTAATTACTGTAGATATAAAAAAATTCTAATTAATTTCTGGAACAATTAAATATATTTTTGATCTATAAAATTAATTACATTAAATAATTATTTTAATCTAATAAATGAAATATATTATATGAATCAATTAAACAAATATTTTTGATCTATAAAATAATTAGATTAAATTATCTTAATCTAATAAATTAAATATATTTTAAACTAATAAAAATTATCCAGTTTATTATCTAAATTTAAATTATTTTAATAATAAGATAAATACTATTAAAATAATAAATAAATAAAGTGATAATTATTTTGAAGTGATAATAAGGGTTAAATCTGTAAATTCTTTATCTTTCAAATCACTATAAATATGATGTATTCCCTTCATTCCAAAACACATATTTTGAAAGTCCAAAAGTAACAAGAAGCTCTCAAATTACAAGCTCTTCAAACTTTTCAAGAATGTATTTTTCAAGTTCCTTCTTCAAGTTTGTCAAGGCATTTAAAAAGTTTATCAAGTTATTCATCAAACTCTTCAAAATGTTCTTCCTTCCGATGTGAAATTTGATTCAAGATAAGATCTTAAAGCACTTGAATCATATTCTTCATCAAAAATTTAATTCAAGATCAAGCTATAAAAAAAACCCTTGAATTTGATTTGAAATTCGAATTAGATGATTTAAATTATTTGTTATAAAATTTTATATTAAAGATTGTAACCCGTTTGAAATTGATAAAATTATTTGTACTACAATTACTTTTTTAAAACTTAGTATAAAAATTAATATAATAAATATGAATTTTAATTATTACATTATTTTAAAGATAAATACTACTCATTTTATCTGTATTTATTAGTAATTAAATTGTATTCAAAGTTAAATACTACTTATTTGTATTCAAATATAAATACTACTCATTTTATTTCTATTTGTTAAAAATTACTAATTTTATTTATATTTATTAATTATTACATTTTATTTAAAAATAAACACTTCTAATTTATCATTAATTACTTTTTAAAATTTATCAAAATTAAATATAAAAATTAATCTAATACATATAAATAATAAAAAATATTTTTGTTTAATATAAATTATTGAATAAAATAAATTTATTAATTGTAATTAGTATATTATTTTTACAAAATTAGTATATTATTAAATTATATTATATTATATTTTATATAATTATCTTATTAAATTTGAAAATATATGGCTTAATATTAATTTATATTATATTATATTATATTATATTTTATGTAATTATCTTATTAAATTTGAAAATTTGATGTCTTAATATTAATTAGCATAATATTAAATTATATTATATTTTACATAATTATCTTAATAATGAAATATTTAATAATTAATATGTAATCAATGATAAATTAGTAATATTTATCTTTGAATGAAATTTAATAATTATTAAATATAAATAAAATTAGTAGTTTTTTTAATTCAAAGTTTAGTTGCTAATAAATACAAATAAAATAAATAATATTTCTATTTGAATAAAATTAGTAGTTTTTAACTTTGAATAAAATTTAGTACATAATAAATACAAATAAAATGAGTAGTATTTATCTTTAAATTATACATTAGTTTAAATTTTCAATTTGTTAATTTTAATAATGATATATGTCACACCCCGACTCAAGACCCGAGGGGTGACGACATAATCCCGTAGCATAACCATCGCTTTCCCGTATCAGAAAAATAACAATTATACTATAAAGGATTTTAAACGTCTAGTACTCATATAAAAATCCAATAACATAAAAGATATATAAATAAATACAAAACCCTGGATATATATACATGGATTCTTATACAATACATTTAGTATACTGTCAAACTATTAATATACAAGGGATATGCACAAATATACAAAGCTGCAGGAGTCTGTCTAGAAGTCTACGACATGAACCAGCTGTTGTGCCTTTAATCCCGGTGCTCGCCCTCTAAACTCGAACCTACGTTCATCAAATGATAAATGCTGAAAATAATTTCAGTGGTGCTAGGAACATATACCATATCACACACATACATAGGTCAATCCACACGGCATACAATCAAGCATACGGCACACAACCAATCACACGGCAATCTCTACCCAATCACACAATCATGAATGCTCAATAATCAATCGTACAATGCACTCGCCCTTGATTTGGTGCCTCTCGCACTCTTTTCCGGAATATCTCATTCTGTTGTCATATCAATTAATACCGGCACTTCTCGCACCTGTAGGAGCATCTCACTCCCTTCACCATATTAATTGATATCGATATATATTATACCAGTGGGAGCATCTTACCCCGTCATTTGACTCGGTACCTCTTGTACCCGGTACTTCTCGTACCTCATTTCCGCCACCCTTATTTCACTCCCTTACAATGATATGCTATGCCATCATTCATAATGCATGAACAAGTCATAATGCAATCCTACAAACCAATCATCCAATAAGCACAAAGCACGTTCCTTCCAGGAACCAAGAGCTACACATACGTTCCTTCTCGGAACCAATAACCACGATTACAAATGTCAAAAGCATAAACAGGCATAATCATAGGGGATTCGATCCCCGAGCATCAGTTATAGGCTTTACAAGGCCACAGAATCACTCAAATAAGCATAATGTCATGGGGACTAAATATCCCACATCGGAAAGATACAGGAAAGGTCTTGGGTTTATAAGGAGGAGGGCTGCACATCCTAACAGACATGTCTTTTGGGAAGAGGGTAATGACTCCGCCTGTGATAAGTGGTATCAGAGCCTACCTGAATCTAACTCCGATGTCTCGCCAAGCGCCCCCAGTGTAGGGTAGGTAGGGGGCCCCACCTATGACGAGGGCGTCACAGGATTGGGTGGGGGAGAATGTCATGGGGACTAAATATCCCACATTGGAAAGATACAGGAAAGGTCTTGGGTTTATAAGGGGGAGGGCTGCACATCCTAACAGACATGTCTTTTGGGAAGAGGGTAATGACTCCACCCATGACAATAAGCTCAGATAACTAGCACAACCAATAAGCATCTAGCACAAACCTGAAGAAAGAAGACCGCTATTTCTAGCCCGTGACCCCGTCTCTATTGAGCTCTAGCTTCTAATCCACGCTCTTACACTATCCCGATGCTTAGACGTCCTTCTACTGGTGTTTTCTTAGGGTTTAGGGCGTTTAGAAAGGTTTTGGGGGAAAGGAACATAAGAAAGGCTTATGTTTATCTGTTTAAAAAACCCCTTTTAAGTCGCGTACGCCCGTACCACCACTCGTACAACCGTACCAACCTAAAAACCCTGACAAACCCAACTTTCTGCGAGAGACGGTATGCCCGTATCACATTTGGTACTCCCGTACCACTCAGAATTTCCTGACAAACCTGATTTCTTGCGAGCACGCGTACGGCCCGACCATCCTCTAGTACGCCCGTATGGCCTCCAGGAGCCCTAGACCCCTAACTTCCCCTGCTCGATACGACCGCATGGATCCCCATACGCCCGTACCACACTCCATTCTCTTCTTCTCTCCCTCGAACTCACTCCCCGGCCACCTGAAACACCCAAAACACACATACAAGCCATGCATACATACAAATACGCATTCATCACGTCATCACACCACATATACAATCACGAAATACATAGCGCAGACGTATGCATCCTATCAATACATGTATACATACACGTATACATTCAAACAAACATACACAAAAATACTCGAACTCCTAGGATGTCAAACGCAGATGTGACAGTATAATAATTTAATATTATATTAATTAATATTAAGGTATACATTTTTCAAATTTAATAAGATAATTATATAAAATTTAATTTAATTTAATATTATGTTAATTAATATTAATATTTACTCTCATTTTTTATAAAAAAAATGGATGAAAACATTATATAAATAATATTTTAAATAAATACATAATGCTTACAAATTACAGGTCAAAAAAATTTGAAAATATAAAATATAAAATTATTATAAATGATGGGTCAAAAAATTTATCCTAACATGCAACGCACGTTATGAAATTCTAATTTATAATAAGATGATGTATTATTTTGAAAATAGAACAAGATTTACATATGCATGAATATATTATAATTATTGGTAAACATGTTTAGAGTCAAATAGTAATAAACCCACAAACATTAACTTTAAATATTGAAAATTATGCATGTACTTGTTGGATTTCATATATTGCAAGTTCATACGTATGTATGTATATGTAAGTATCTTCAAATGACGGTGGCATGCAACATGTACTTCGGACCAAACATCGAGGGGCCAAATGAGCCTTATCCCACCATACGATTCTCAATGCAGAGGTCCTCAACAATTGGCATGGAATCCGTATTCATAACCAAACCTATCCGGTCCAGACCCGAAAGAAAATACATTGGTTTATTATTTTTCTACAAAAAAAAAAAAAAGAGAGAGCTATTACAAATCATGGCTATAACCATTGGGTTTGAACCGGTCAGACACTTTCCACCGTATGATTCAACCCGTTTTCAAATCTTTTATAAATCAAAATGGATCGTTATAAAACCGTGACCATTTCTACCTTATCCTCCTGCCTGATTGTAATTCATCTGCCTGGTAACTTGGATTACCAGTACTTTCATTAATCCATCCATGCTAAGATGTTATTCGATCCGGATATAAAACTTTTTTTTATTATGGATTTGATTTATATAATCGTAAACCAAGAATTCATCAACAAATCACAAGAAAACGGCAACGTTGAAGAGTCTTGCATTGACTTTGCCAACATTCATCAGTTTTCAATAAAAATCAACCTTTTTGTCTTCCTTCGATGAAAACCCAACCAATTCAAACCCTCCCACGAGTCCATGACTGGAGACCCATGAAAGACGACATTTCTCTGAAAGCACTTCTGGCACGACAAGCACAACAAAAACTATATTATTATTCATAGTAAATTATATTATTATTTAAAATAAAAATTAATATTTAAAAAATTATATCTAATAACAAAAAAAAAAAAAGAAAATCAATACTAGCCTTCAAGATATTTGGCTTTCAAATAAGGCAGCCGACAATTAATTTTCCTTAAAATAAGGTGTTATGAAAGTAAATATATCATTATTTTGACACAATAAAACAAACAATACATTGAATATTGTATGTCAACTATTGCACAAATGAATCATCATGATATCTTGATAATTATTACATTCGATTAGAATAATAATATTACATATTAATTATATTAAATTTCATGAACTTAATTGATTTAAAAAACTTTAATATAATGAATATTTATTACTGATTAAGATGATCGAAATCATAGTATCACATCTATAATTAATAATTAATAAAAAAATAATAAATTTTTTAAAACCTTCATTTTCAAATAACAACTTAATGTCTTGTACTATAAAATTAATGATTTTTAAGAATTTAAGCATAAAAATTTTAAATTATCGTTCTCATATTAAAAGTAACGAGTACGGTCATCACTGACACTTTCCCCTCGTTAATTAACCTAAAAAAGAAGGACCAATATTTATTAATTTTATAACGCAAGGACGAGTAGACTGGAGCCGAACTTCACCCCATGACGACCGTTAGGAATTCCGTCGCCATCGTTAATGGGCACCCACTTCAATTTAAAATCCGACCAATAATCATACAACACGTAGCACTCGAGCATACAGCTGGCAACCAAATCAAAAGCATTATTCTGATAGAACACAGAATAATAGAATATACCATCCTTCATTTTCTTTTGCTTTTTCAGTGAAACTGAACATTTTGAAAACGTAAAGAATATCTTTTTTCTGTCCTTTTTGATTTTTTTTTTATTAAAGCTCTGGCTTTTTAACCTAATAGACAAACGCCTTTGATTTTCAAAAAATAAAAATAAATAAATATTCAGAAATGCCCTTTAAAATGGCAAAGTGAGAAGAAAAAGAAAGCGGGAATGCTTACAGCTCTCTCCTTGCTTGCTTCTTCTTCCCTCCTCTTTCTATATAAAAACCTCATTTACTTCGCTACCATTGCTCCTCCTAACATTCTTTCTCTCGTTTCCTCTCTCGAGATCTGCGTTTTGTAATGGTTGAGGTGCGTTTTGGAAATATCTTCTTAGATCTTCGTTTCGCAGTTTTATGTTCTTAGTTTCTTTATTTTCTTGTATATTTCTCTCTCGAATTTGATTTAACTGTTGTATCATCTGTTTCGTCTCTGTTCATGGATCTGGTTGTCTCATGCTACTTGATTTTTTTACTGTTTGTGGTGAACTATGACGTGGCATCATCCTGTGCTTTGCTAGATCTATGGTTGTTTCTAGGTGTGAATAGCTTGTTATGCTTATGTGCACCTCCTTTTCATGTTCTGTTTTTCTTTTGTATTTTGTGGCAAATTTCATGCGATCCTGAAATTTTTACGTCTACTCGTGTATACAGTTCGAGTAAGCCGAAAACGGTTTTATACTGTGGGTTGCTATTTGTGTTGGTTTTAGTCTTTGAAATTTATATTAATTTGCCTTTTTATTTCACATGTGGAAGGTATATGAACAAAGTAGGTCGCCGGCCATTAAGTTGTCGTTTAGATGATGCTTAAGTGCAGAAATGCTACTGATATTAGGTTGTTATTTTGAGCATCATGGACTGGGAGGAAACTCGTGTAAGCTTGGCAATTACAAGATGTAACAAAATTTGTTTTACATGCTAGCCCCTGGTTTCAGCTTTACTGCTTATAATTTCTTAAGAGAAATGATTTCATATGCATGAGATATCAGCTGTTGATTCAATCAAGTGGATAACCTCGACTAGAATGTTATTAGTTAGCTCGCCAAATCTTAAGAAGTGAAAGAACAAATAACGTAGAAGCTATTGAGAGCTTAAGTGATGGTTCATGGTGTGTGTGTGTTTTTTGTTAATGTGATGTTATTTCCGCTTTGATCCATAAAAATAAACTGTAGACTTCTATCATGATTACTAGATGTAATGTTACCTCATATAATTTAGTTAGTTTTTCCTTTGGTGTTTTAAAGGTTGGAGATATGGTTCCACCAATTGAAACTTCAAATAATGGTCCTGCCATTCAGCAGTCATCTCACCCACCTCTTAATGAAAGGATACTTTCATCAATGTCTAGGAGATCTGTCGCTGCACACCCTTGGCATGATTTAGAGATTGGTGAGGAAATATCTCAGTAAAATTATGCAATTAGCATTTAATTTTATCTCTCTTGTTGATATGGAGTTTATGAAATTATGTTTTCTTAATCATTTCAATGCAGGTCCTGGAGCTCCAAAGATATTCAACTGCGTAAGTATAACAAACCTGATATCTGATATTCAAAATTTGTTTGAGTTTCCTATTATTATGTTGTATTGCTTGTCGGGATCAGAAATTATTTGTCGGCTTATTTTTTTCACTAAAATTGAAGCTATTGCTGCTCCAATCCGGAAATATGGAAATTTAAATCAGTGATATATACAAAGAAATTGTGACACATTTAAACTTTTGCTGACAGAGGTTTTGTTCAAAAAATTTCAAAATGATGCAGGTAATTGAAATTGGGAAAGGTAGCAAGGTGAAATATGAACTTGACAAGAAATCTGGGTTGATCAAGGTACTCTCAAATTTCTTCATTACCTTTCATTTATTTTCAGTAAGTTGCTGTCGGCTTAAATTTTCATAAATGCAGGTTGATCGGGTGCTTTACTCCTCAGTTGTCTACCCTCACAACTACGGTTTCATTCCTCGTACCCTCTGTGAGGACAATGATCCTTTGGATGTCTTGATTATCATGCAGGTATCTTGTTCATATTCATACGTTATTTTTTCCCATATGCTTGGTTGTTTGCTTGCCTGGAAACCATTTGCTGCCATTTCACAAGTTCTTCCTGTAGTTGTACCTCTTACTGTTTGTTTGCTATCAGTTTGTCATCTTCATGAGCTCAATCATTTTTTCCCATGAAAATAGTGCGTTATAGAACCTTTCCTTTGTCACTGACAAATATGCATGCATTTATATACAGGAACCTGTACTTCCAGGATGCTTTCTCAGGGCTAAAGCAATTGGGCTTATGCCGATGATTGATCAGG
Organism: Dalechampia spathulata; assembly: GCA_948192965.1. Taxonomy (NCBI): domain Eukaryota; kingdom Viridiplantae; phylum Streptophyta; class Magnoliopsida; order Malpighiales; family Euphorbiaceae; genus Dalechampia; species Dalechampia spathulata. The sequence continues at coordinate 58,958 of CANYBF011005683.1, read as the reverse complement.
TACATTATTGACCAAGGGCCAAATTTTTATCTATGTTCTGCCCTTTCTTGCTGGGTCAGTGAAGTTTGCTGACCATATTGGTTGATCAGGGTGAAAAAGATGACAAGATAATTGCTGTGTGCGCTGATGATCCTGAGTATCGCCACTTCAATGATATCAAGGAACTTCCACCTCATCGTTTGGCTGAGATTCGGCGCTTCTTTGAAGATTGTATCCTCTCAGATATTTTTAAATTTTTATTCTGCAATGCAAAGCACAATAAATTTTCTTCTCTTTCTTGAAGCCAGCGAAGTCTTAATGTTTTATTTAGCCTTCCTTAATAACATGTTCAGACAAGAAAAATGAGAACAAGGAAGTTGCTGTGAACGACTTTCTTCCAGCTGCTGATGCTTTTAAAGCAGTTCAGCATTCCATGTAAGTAATTTTTTTATAATAACTACAGACATATGGCTGCTAACATGGAAGAGCATTTGCTTCCTACTTGAGGAAGTGCCTGCGTGTCATCCTGTGAAATTGTTACTGTATAGATCAATTACCGTTAGCATTTGGAAATGGACAACATGATAACCCCCAAGCAAGTTGCAAATCTGCATGTGGTCATGCTTACAATAGCTAGCTTTGTCGTGAAGGATCCAATGCACCATTCTTGGGCTTGGAAGTTCCACAAACGACGGTATCTTCTTTTGGATTCGTTGGAACTGGTCCAAATATGTTACCACTTATCTATCTACCTTTAAGAATGATTCACTTAACTTTTAGATATGAAGTTAAGTTTCTTTAGAAGTCGGTGCCTATGCTTTTCCAAATTTATGCCTTCTGTTTTTGACTTCATTTATTCTATTTTACTCTGGTAAAATTTTTCATCTTAATCCTCGCAATCTTTTCTGTTAAATGTAGGAATCTCTATGCTGACTACATTGTGGAAAGCCTCCGGCGGTGATGTACAGGAATACATACGCAAGACATATATATATATATATATATATATAGATCTTGGACTACGATATTTTGAAATATAAGATGCTTTTACATGTAAGCTTTTATCACCCACATCGTGGATGCATTGGCCTCACAGATGTGTGTTTAAACATGGTATATTTATCTTTATGGTTCTGTTATCATATTCTTGTGACGATCAAGATGATGACCACAATGCGAGTAAGCATGTTAAATCTCACTACCTAAGAGCAATACCTTATCCTCCTCTTTCCTCCCCTCTCCGTTATTCCATATCTTCATCTATATGCTGTATGAATTGATATTTTTTTGTTGTAGGTTTTTTTATTAGCATCTCTGATTTTCGTTCCATCAGTGATATCTGATAGCCTGATGTAACCTAACATCTACAATTTTCCTAGATTACATACAAATGGATAAAAGAAAATGATGGAAACAATAGGACGGATGCAACATTTTCGATTGGGAAAGGATGCAGCCGGTGCACCTCAAATCGTTGCCGGTAACAGATGTATTTGGGTAATCGATCACATCTTTACTTGCCAGATGCACTTTACCATTAAAATATCAAACAATTCACTCAAAGTCGTTATAATTTTCCGGTCATTTTCCAGGCTGATACCGTCCTTATCTTATATCCATCCCTTCATTTTTTCAATCCAAAATACGTGGAATATTTTTAAAACTCGTCTTTTAATTATGTTACATTTTGCTTTAAAATGATGTTTAATATTGAATATTGGATTTTTAACTTTTGGATTCCTATGTCTATGAATTTCTTTATTTTTTCTCATCTTAATACTAATATCTTCAAACTTAACATTTTTATAATAGATTAGTTTCATCAAAAACTGCGTGACATTAATTAATTATAATTATATTATTTTATCATATTGAACATTGAATCAAAATTATAATAAATAAATAGAAATTTATCTTATTCTATACAATAATGTTAAAATTTATTTCGTATTAAAAATTAAGATGTCTATTAAGATGATATGAAATTATAATTTTAAATAAATAGGATAAAATTATAATTAAGTTTAATTAATCTTAAAACTTAAAAAAAATTAATTATATTAATATAATTAATGTTTATATTATAATGATACTAATGCAATTATATCAGTAATTAATCCATAATTCTATTTATGGATTGAGTTGATGTAATCGAACCTTCGGAAAATAAACAATAAATTATTGGTCGATGGAGATAGTTCACTGAAAAAAGTGAAAAAGTAAGAAACCGCTGTCCACGTGTTACAAGCTAAACCAAACTTCACCATACTATGTTTCAATCCAGCCGCCCATTCCCCCTCCTCACACTTTTTTAATCATTTAACGAACAGGATTGAATACACGTCACTGATCTTAACAAACTCAAAATCCACCAATAAATTCCAATCCCTCCTCTCTATATAATGAACTAAACAATCAGCCTTCATTTCACCAACAAAAACCTCCTCAATTTACTCGTTCCCCTCGACTCTCTCTCTCTCTCTCTTATCGATAGGTATGGCACCAAAGGCTGATAAAAAGCCAGCTGAGAAAAAGCCGGTGGCGGAGAAGGCACCGGCATCCGCGGAGAAACGGCCTAAGGCGGAGAAAAAGATATCGAAAGAAGGCGGCAGCGAGAAGAAGAAAAAGAAGGTGAAGAAGAGTGTGGAAACTTACAAGATCTATATATTCAAGGTATTGAAACAGGTTCATCCTGACATTGGAATATCAAGCAAGGCCATGGGGATCATGAATAGTTTTATTAATGATATATTTGAGAAACTTGCTCAAGAGGCTTCTAGATTGGCCAGGTATAATAAAAAACCGACCATTACTTCTCGGGAGATTCAGACGGCAGTGAGACTGGTGCTCCCCGGTGAACTTGCCAAGCATGCTGTTTCTGAGGGCACAAAAGCTGTTACTAAATTTACAAGTTCTTAATTTTTTCTCTTTCGATTTTCTGAAAGAAAATTGTTACGGTCTGGTATTTCTGTTTATCCAATTCGGGGATTTCTTTTACGTTTTCTTGTAGGAAGCAATTCAGTTCATCTTTTATCTTGTAATTTAAATGTGAGAAACAATAAATAAGTCATTTTGATCTGCAATTGCTGTCATTCTTTCTGCTCCTGGATTGATCGTATAACTAGAATCAATGCACGCATCTGATTTACAAATAGCCCATTTCAATCATTCACCTCTCTGGTTCATCACTTTCACCTGGTAACCCAATTCACAGTACGATCGAACTCTAATTTAACTAAGATATTAAACAATAAACAAGAACAATCTGATTGATCGATAGAGGAAAGTAAATTATCCTCTGTAAATCCAAACAATGATGATGGTAAACTAAGGCTTGAAGTAAACGAAATCGACCGAATAAAGTGGATCTGAAAAGGAAAGTAACCCTGCCATGGCTGAAGTCCAACAACAGAGGCCAGGCTGGCCCGGCCCAGCTCACGGAAAAAATCTAAATTATCCAAAAGAAAATGAAGGATGATAAGAACGTGTACGATCCTGATGAGATCAAAGAAACCGCCATAAGACTCGGCCATTGGATTTATTGACTCCAATGTTTCTATAAAACCTTCTTCCTTTTATCCGGTAGTTTGATCCGAAACCATCTCTCTAAAATTTCTCATTATTCAGTTTTAGGTTTTCAGGTGTCCAATGGTTTCTTTATTAGTTTGAAATACCGAATCCTGATCCAGTTGCATTCTTGTGTGTTCTCTGTGTGTTATTTGCAAGTCTTGACTTTTTGTTACAACTTAAAAACCCTTTCCTTTCCGGATCCTGAAAGGAACGTATTTCTAGGGTTTTATTTGTTTAGGAGGGTTCAGAAGGAGATAATGCCTTCATTGCCCAATTTAATTTCTTTAATTCTTTATTTGAATCAATTTCATAGTGGATTATTGCCCTCTAACCGTTTGAAACATCTTCAAAAAAGTGATCGGCGTGGTAATATTATTATCTAACACCAGGTGTTGATTTTGTTTTGATTTTGGCTTCAAAAGCTGTTTCTTTCTGGGTTCTTGCTTTTATTTTCTGGATCTCTACCATTTAGCTCCAACTTTTCCATATAGCAAGTGATTTGCTACCCTCAAACTTTTGGACAGAGACCGCTCCTTTAGGATTTTGTTGAAGTTGACAAGGATTATTACCAAAGGAGATACAAGGTGCGTGCATTATTGTACATTATCCATTATATTTGTGGGTTTATCTTTTTATCGTCATTTTGCCTATCATAATCTGTTTATGCAGCTTATATACGTAAGGACTGTAAATTTCGATGAATGCATGAGCAACACCTTCCTTGCTTCTGTTTAATGAACTTAAATAAATATGTGAAAATAATTATTTGGTTACCGATACCTGATTGGCGATCCTTATGATGGATTGAGAGAACATTCTCTTGTAGTATCATCTGATATCATATGTAGTTATGTAGGCAATAGTCATGGAAGTAAGAAATTAGTTTTCCATCATTTCCTGTATCTTTTATGGAATGCTTGATTGACTGCTTGCTCGTGTCTGTACCGGGATTCCATTCCTTTCAGTAGTGTTGTTGATGGACGTTACCTCTGGTCTGCGTGGTGTTGGTGGCGGTGTTCTCGTGGATGAGATTGAAACCAATTTCCGTAAGATCGTGCTTGTAGAAGGCGCCCAAGAAAGTTACTCATATGAGGGAGATGATAACAGTGATGAGGAGGAATCTGAAGAGATTGAACCATATGGACCCGAGCTTGTTACAGAAAAGTGTACTGATAATTTGCTGAAAGAAGAAAATGATGAACCTGAAGTAGCAATGCAATTATTATTCTCTGAAGAGTCCATCCAGCCTGCAGTGGAGGTAACATGTCTATTAATTTCACTCAGTTTTCTTCTTGTTTAAACGAGCAAAGGTTCTCATATTTGTGCTTGTTTGAAGTTCGAGCGTGAAAACAAACTCCGTATAGGAATCTGAAAAATGTCCTATGATTTGATTTGCATTTTGGGCATCTGTGTGACGTTCATCTGAATTTTAATGGGAGATGAAAATGATGTAATCTACCCTTGTCATGCCTCAGGCTTTTTAGGGGAATATCCTGTCATGTTGTTGAATATTATTAAACACATTATTTACTATCAGTTTCATGTTCTGTTTCATAATGTTATTCTTTTGTGTTCACTTTGAAGCTTGTATCTGCCATGAAAGGTAGCCGAGAGAAACTGGGGGCATCCCCTAGGAAAATGACACTGTCCTGGGCATCTGATGTCTACGATCCCATTCCTAATTCCTTGTCTCACACTGTAAAGAGCAAGCAGAAGAGGTCTAGGAAAGACAGAGACAGAGAAAGCAACAATAACCACAAGAAAAATGGAAAGAAAGGTCAAAAAGGGAATTCACGTGGTAAAGACAAGAAGCAACTTTCGAAAGCTGGTGGCAGGTCTGACAGGGGTAATAAAATGAAATATAATAGTGAAACAGCCGATGACCTGGATGATTTTGATGTCGGTAGCCCTGACTACTGTGGAAGCAGCTTCCTCAAAAATTCCACTGCCAATTTTCATTACTCTGTTGCAGAGGCCTTGTGAGGTTGGAACCTTCTTCATTCGGATAACCAGTCGTTGTGAATAAATAAATATAACTTGGAAACTTGTTTTTCGAGCTATGCCCTGCGAATTTTAGCCATATCCTGTCGATGATTTAACCGTACAAGCTTTTTTGGTTGGTTTTGTGATGCGGCTGCTTGTTCTGCTTACATTTATATATATATATATATATTCATGTACTGGCTTGTGGGTGATACGAAAATTTTCTTCTTTATGTGACTTCATGAACGTGTATGAAAGAATATTGGGTTAATAAGATGATTGATATTGCAAGGATTCACAATCTACATGTTCTTTCGCATTAAAGAAGACCATGAATTTGAAAGTAAACATGAAAATCAAATGATGAAAAGGTTTATTTCATTTCGGATTTGGAACTTTATTAAAAGTTAAAGCAATCTGCTCTGAATTCCAGGGCGAGGGAAATTGCCTATGTTGTGTATTCAGCGTTTATTTTCACATAATCGTAACTTAGATCACAGCCCCAAGCCTTTCCACTTCCTGATTCATCCCCTGTCAATAACACACCATAGACCATCATTAGCATGCAAACAATCATCGAGGAGTAGTTGCTGCATTTGGCATTGTGTTCTGGTAAGACCTGTCCAGCTTACCTACAGAAATATGAATTCTAACTGTACCATGCGTCTCTCCAGCCATCTTGAGATAGTTACTAGCAGCAGGCCTGCGAAGCTCCCGTTATAGCAACGATTAATATGATGAAGATGGTATTTATTGCTATTCTAGATCAGGAGAAATATGCAGTATTCTGAAATCTAATTGCCCGCTGGATATGACTCACCTATCGAATGCAAGTGGTTGACCATTATCCATCAGCGAAATTTCACCAAGCAAGATCCGCAACTTCTTCTGGTGGAAGGGAACCCCTGCATAGCCAGCAGCAGCGGCAATGCGCCCCCAATTTGGATCTCTTCCATATACTGCAGCCTGCCAGTGTCATTCGAGAGTGGATCAGACAACAGTAAACTGAAGCATTTAGATGGCTCTGTTAAGTAATCATATCATGCCTTAACAAGTGAAGAAGATGCCACTGAGCGTGCAATCTTTGCCGCTGCTGCCTCACTTTCTGCCCCGGACACTGTGACCTAATCATGCATCGAAGTCGGCATTAGCTACAAACGCCTTGAGGTGGACCAGAATACAGTCCTAAAATAATAAGCAAACCTCAATTAGGCAGGTAGCTCCCTCTCCATCCCATGCTATTGATTTGGCAAGACCTTGCATTACCTGAAATTTGTGATGTTTTCAATTTTCAGAAGCCGATCTTCTGACCAAGCTAAATCAGTAATCATAATGTGCTCAGTAAACATCGGCAAACTTGTGATTTTGTTACCAAGTTGACAACATTTTACCAGCTCATGTACATAGTAATAGGTACGAGGACATCATAGACATGCATCATAAACAAATGTTTTTGGATTGGAGGAAACATGGAACTTGACAAGAAAGGAGTCTTATGTTCAACTGATAAATAGGAATGAGAAGAGGAACCATTGATATAAGCATTCAGGATTCAATAATGGTTCAACCATTATGATATTTGGGATGATGAAATACTATTGATAGCCAAGCTTACAGCATCAAGGCAAGCTTGAAGTTCAGTTGCCTCATTGCAGTCAATAGATGATATTGACAACGATCCTGATAGCCCACTAGCCAAAGCAATGACCGTATCATTCGTACTAGTATCTCCATCTACCTGCGAAAACCAATATAAACCAACTAAACATGTAACCAAAGACACAAACCCACCTTGGAGATCAATCAAACTAGTTAATAAAGAAAACATTACATTCTGATATGCTATAAGCATGCATTAAATTTTTAACATGGAGAGGGAAGCTTTCTATACAAATAGTGTTAAGTTTGTTCATAATATATTTATTCATAAGGCAGGCCAGTAAAGGGCAAGAGTGCATGGCAGAATGACATTGTTAATGCTATTTTTGCCAGGACTAAACCTCTAGTTAGTGGCATAATACACTTCGAAATTCCTGTTGCCAATTAAATAGCCAAAACCCAACATCGTGCATCTTTACAGTTTATCCTTCAAGCAATTTGGACTGAATAAATAATGTCAAGTATTAACTACTAAGCCAACTTACTGAAACCAGCGGTTGGCCTTTCGAAAGATATGGGATAAATGAAATGATATACAACATACGGTTATTTGGTTGAAACTCCGGTTTACAGCAGTTTGCACCATCTTTCTCCAAACATCAGTTTGGACAAGAGCATCAGTTGTTACCACCTGAAAGACAGTCGTCAGAAATGGGATTTAAATACGTGCAATTATGAAGAATAATACAAGGGACAACAGCCATACGCCAAGCATAGTCGCCATATTTGGGTGGATCATCCCAGAACCTTTGGCCATTCCCCCAACTTTTATATTCACCCCTCCAACCTGATACATTAACCAACTACCATGAGATATATTGGTTTGTAAACCAATCCAATTCAATAGTTGAAAAGGTCACTGTTTTCGAGGCATTGAAGTACTTCAGAGTAACATCGTGCTTGAGTGAGTGAACTAAAGGCCTAATAGAACAAAAGCTGAGATAATAGCATGAGAAACAAGAAACACCTCGTACCATTTTGGAGTAATCAAAATAATGAATAAACACCAAGAAGAATTGATTCTCTACGGCAGTGTTTGGTTCAAATGAATTTCATAACTTTTGTAGAATTCATTTGTAAATCTCAAGCAATTGTATTTGGTTTAAAGGAAATTTGAAGTTCTTATGCTAAATAAAATCATCTATAGGAACTTATTGCCAAATAAATATTCATCCCCAAATGAAATCATTTCCTCAAAAGTAATGAGACAAACAATGCCTAAGTTCTGAACCAAGCTCAAGAATTCTCAGCCTTTTGGGCATGATCTACATAAAAGCATTAAGCAATGAGAAGTGGCTATGTTCTATTGATGATCCATTCATTGCAAATGGAAGTACCACTTTAACAATGAAACATAGTTAGAAAGCTATAGAAGCATCAAGCTACGAAATTTGAAGTAACTGAAGATGATAATACATGTACGAGTCTCATGAGAGAATAGATTATCATACACTAGATTCAATTGCCACGCTCTTGCTCACAAGGTCAGTAGTTGTGATTGCCACTGCTGCAGAACCTGCCCTGCACGTCCATTTGAAAGGTAGGAAAATGATTGAATCAAGATTGAAGTTATGCCATAATATGCAAAAAAATAAAGCAACGTAAGCATAATTAGACTGATAGTATTACCCATCTACAGAAGATGTGAGGGAGTTAACTAATGTCGGAAGTGCATTGAGAAGTTTATCCTGCAAATACCATTATTATATGTGAATATGTGAATATGGTGCAACATATAATGAACCTAACTGATCAAACAAGAAAGCACCCATCTTCACCTTTTTTATTCTCTGACCGATCACACCAGTAGATTCAATCAAAACTTCTTCTCGCTTCACTCTAAGCATCTGGAAATGTAAATATGATGAGGATCTCACACCAGATAGTCTTAATGATGTTGATAGGTTCAACGTGTAGGATGGAATACCTTAGCAAGGGTTTCAGCACATTCCAGAACATCCCGGTAACCTGCATCACCCTGGATATAAATGGAAGACATCTTAGCCTTGGAAGATTCAATTTATTTAGAAGTTGAAGAAAATGAACATTAAGGTCAGACGGACTGTCCAGTTATGTCACTTTGATACACATAAAGGATCATGAGTCACTTCTATGTATATAACAATATAAAAGCATAGCATGCCCCAAAAGCTTACTGTTGCTGCATTTGCTTGACCAGCATTGATCAATACCGCACGTGCCTGATGTAGAATTAATCCATCAGAGACTAATCTATAAAATGTTTTAAGAGTTATTGTTTACTTTGCAAACTAGTAATAGCATAAAAACATGCAGAACAATACTCGGGGATACCGTTTTGGAAATCTCCAATGCTTCTTTACAGTATAGAACAGGTGCAGCAGCAACCATACTTGTTGTGAATGCCCCTGAGAAGAAAGATGCAGGATAACAGGTTGGATTATCATTATCAACTAAATGAATTTCAATGTTTGTCGGTCAAATACAAGTCATGAAACTCTGTATACAAATCGACATAATTAACACTTAATGTATAGTCAGCCGTGCTTGAAATGCACCAAATGAAAACTGACCTGCAGCTACAGCATCAACATCACAAGTGACAAGAGCGAGATCCGGTTTCTCGCCTTTGGCTCGTACTCCACCATAGATCCCAGCTGCTTTGAATCCTTTGGCAGCAGTAACTCCCCCAGGAATCTATAGCGCAACAATTAAAAGGAATCATCAAGGACACTTAACACATCAGAAAAGAAAGAACTCAAGTTAGAATTTATCCAGATAAGTAAATATTGCTGAATACATAAGAATATGTTTCTCCCATAACCAAATGAACCAGCAAACAGTTATTCGAACAAGTCAAAACACGATTCTCTACCATTGCAACTTCTATCGAAAAACCAAACACAAATTATCACCTGCTTCCATGGGCCTTCTGGAATTAAAATGGGAGCTGCTGGGATATAATTTGAGCCTTCATTAACACTTGAAGCAACTGCAAACACTTTGAATTCCCTCTTAATTATACCAAACGATCTGAAAATCTGAAAAGAGAACAAAACTTTTTAAAACCTAAATAACAATCAGAAGCAAAAGAATTAAATTTGAGAAAGAATCCATTGAACAAACATGAAAAGGAAACAATCAAATGGATTGACAATCAACAAGTGCCCACTAACCTTGGGCCTGTGGAGGTCTGGGAATTTGACGGAAACGAAGTGGGGAGCACAGCAATGCATATCTTTTGAACAAGTAAATGAGTAATGACTTGGCAGGGAGCAATGGAGAAGGTAGGGAGAGTAGGGTGGTGCGAGTGGAAGATGTAAGCACTTCAACTTGAAGCTATTACAGTATTCTGGCTGCTGCTTGTTCTGTAATAAGAAACTAGAATACGGTTCCGATTCTCCCGGGAATGGAATGCTTAAGTTATGGGCTTGGGTTGGCCCACTTAGTCTATGAACTGCCCGACCAAAATAGAAAACTACATATAAAATTGATTATGCAATCATCATATAATAAAATCATTATTATTTTATTATAATATTTCAATAATAATATATAATATAATATAATATTATTTATTTATCTTTATATAAAAAAAACGATTAGATGTTCAATGGTGATATTTAATTTTTGGACATTTATATATAGAAATTATTAGTTATAAAAAGGTAGAAGGGGCGTAGGAAAGAGATGAGAGAGAGAGAGAGAGAGAGAGAGAAGAGGAAGGCTTAAGCTCAAGTTACTGATAGAAGCAGCCGATATGAATTTATTCAAAAAAACTATAGAGATGAGAGGTTTTTGGACAAAAAGAATTAATTAAAGGTGAGTTGTACATGAGGAGAAGGAGCTACAACAAAGGGGAAAGGGGAAGGGGAAGGGAAAGCACTACCACATGCTTTTAATGCATGCATGCATTATAAAAGGTCAGCATGCACTCAACTTCTTTTTTTACAATCAATTTTGTACAAGAAAATATTCCCAGTCATGGCTTTTTTTCTTCTTTTATGTAACCCACAACGTTCCAGGAGAAAAAGGTTGGAAAAATGACATCTTCTGGCGAAGAGAAGATTCTTGCTATATATGTTGTGCACGAAGAAACCTAGGTGCTACCCTCCATCGTCCGTGGGACCTCCTTCTCCAGCATTGATGTGTCCTTGAATATCGTCAACTGAAGCTCCCTTGTATACTTCAACAGCTGCTTCAACAAATTAGTTTGTGTATTAGTTCAGGAGTTTTGACTTGATAGTCATCCAATGTTAACATGTCATTTTGGTGCATATCGATATCATGACTTTAATTATCTACTGCAGACTGCAGATCTTAGAAAACATAAACTTTCGAAGTTTCACAATCCTTGAAGTTCCAGATGAAAGATATAACTTACTTGCTCCTCTGTCATTTTTTTGAAGCCAAATCTTCTTATCCAGAATGACTCAGTTTCCTCAGCTGTAGGTAGCACCAACTTTACCACATTCAGAGAGCACAGTAGCCTCTGAATGCAAGAGAATAATGCTTGGAAATAACCCTGAAAAAAAAATCACAATGGTGAGGCATTGTTAGGAAGCTCAAGTAAGAGAGAAAAGCAAACAGACTCACTTTTCGCTGATGTTCTCTACTGGTAGCCACTAGAGGGAGCTCAGCAACATCCTTGCCAAAAATCCTAAGAAGACCAGCTGATACAACAACGTTCCTGTTGATGCATAAAGCACACTATCAGCCATGTCACCAAGGAGAGGCAGAAAATGGGGGTGGAGAGAAAAAGAAGGGGGGACTAGAAAGAGGAGAGAAGAGATGAATTAATCAGGAAAGGCAACATACTTTACAAGTAATAGCACGCAGTACATTCCAGCAAATTCTTGCCCAGAAATATTCCTTCTGGAGGAAGTTCAAAAACAAGCAATCATACTGTAAATTGAGTTGCACAAACTATAACCTTGAGCAGCGAAGATGCAAAGAAAGCCTCAATATGATCATATACACAATCACCTTAAAGGTATTTATTGTAGTAGTCAACGGAAAGAAACGAAATCAAAAGAAAAAGATGAAAAAACACAGAAAAAGAACACTGAAGCAACAAAAGTGAAGGAAAATTACCCAAAGACCATAATTGGAATCAGATCACGGCCAGTTTTTGCAACAATTGGATCAAAGCACTCCTACATGACAATAAAAGATACAATTAAGTAATAACATTCTAACTAAATAACCAGAGGAAGTTAACTATACATCAAGTTTATCAATACTTATTTTTTTCCTTAAAAAAGCATTTGCATGTGAGACTGTTAAAGATTAGAACACATGGATCACATCCAGAAGAGAAAAATCATCCTCTTTAGGATTGGAATTAATTCCAGGCATGCATAAAAGCAGAAAGTTACAAATAGAATTCACAGTTTCGAATTCTTGGGATGAACCATGCCCATTTCCATATGCTAATATGAACAACAAAGATTTTTATCATGTTTTAAAGTTTGGATTGGAAGTGTTGGCCAATATCATGCAAGTTCCTTCAGAAGTGAAAGTAATCTATGCAGACAGGTGAAAAACAAAAATGAAATCAATAGTTGAGTTTTTCAGGAACAAGAAAAAACCCAATCAGATACTGACAACTTACTCGAAAAATTGCAGCAGCTGCTGATAACAATGAACGATCTTCTTGGCAGCGACTTCTTCCCATTATAATTCGCCATTTAAGATCATTAACTGGTCCATCGATAAATAATCCTCTTTCTGCATGCTTTCTGGTGATGGCATTCAACTGCAAAGAAGGAACCATCTGTGCTCCACTGGAAACAGAATAATGTAGAGCCTCGTAGATCATATGGCAGTCATTAGAACAAAACCAATTGTCTTCAGGGATCTCCTGCGGTGATATGTCAAGACCAAAACTAATTAGTTGCATGATAAACAAGAAAGATAAGATTCTAAGCTTCTATCATGATAAATAAACTTAGGACTATAAACTTACTTTTAGATCACAAAGTCCACTGTCCCGCAAACAACCAACATGGAACTCCCTTTCACACTGAAATAGAACATGAGAGTGACAAGCTTAGAAATCAAACTTTCAAAAAATTCACATGTCGAGGCTCAAAAAAGAAGGTCAAGAAACATACTTGATCACAAAGGATGACAGTTCTGTCATTGAAGCTATGGGTGCTAAAATCATGAGCTCTGATAACATCAAAAAAGACAGGTGTGAACAGGTAGATTCAATGAAAAGAAACAGCTGTAGTGACTGACTAAATTTAAACGACAAAAAAATAACTAGATTTCCTGCAGTCAAAGAATCCATCAAGAGGAAGCATGTGACCTCAAGCAATCCTTATTGAAATGTAATAATGTGTTCAGATTTGATAGTTAACTTCCTTATTAACAAGAAAAAAAAAATTAATTTCTTTTGTCCAGTATCACAGTGGGATTATTCACATCATGTTACGCTGCCCACCAAATTATTTATGTTCTATACAAGGAAAAAGAAAAGGTAATTTAATTTCTCACTCTTGTTTTTTGCAAAACTAAAACAGATCGAACAAGCACTGTTAGAAACTAACCTGCAAACAACACAACCTCCTGCTTCATACTCTGGAGTTTTAACGACCCGAGTCAATCGAATAACAATTGGCTTTGAAAAATTTCCTCCATGTCCAAACTTATTACAATTTGGACATTGCCAAACACCACTGGGAACACACTGTAAACCCAAACATACTGCCATGGAAACAGATCCAACTGAATTAGAAAAGAGTCAAAGAAGACATTGCAGTCTACATATCTAATGACTGGGAGAGAGAAAAAGAATACTAAAGAAATCTAGTGTAACCTAGATTTCAAATAAGCTAAGCTTGGAATGGAATGATATATGTACGAAAACACATTGGCATACCTCAAAAAATATAAAACAGTAATGCATACCAAAAATACTACCTAAATGAAAAGCCCCAGGACAACTTGCACAAAATATCAGATCCCCTCCATCACCACATTCTGCACACTTATCATCACTTAGTCCAGAGGTAAGATTTTGCCCATTAGCCAATGACATGGCTATATCATGGAGGGTGAGGCCATTAGAGGTATAAATGTGTCGGTAGCTGCCAAAATATATCAAAAAAGTTCATTAAAAATAACATCCAATAAACTCCATCATGTTTGAGCACCTTTAAACACTACTTACGGTTGACGCCTAGCAGCCATTCCAGCATGTGCTTCAAACTGGGATGGGCTAATCTGGTCACCGAAAAATAACACCACGATTACTAGATGTTGTAGGACATGTAAATGATTCCCATTCTAAAATGAATAGATTAATGATATTCACCTCTTTGTCACAGCAACTACATACTATACCATTTCCCTGTTTGTAACCAGCCAACAGTTTCTGGACAAAAATATGGTCGTTTAATATTTGCAAGCAATATGCCTCAACATAATGGAAACGCATTTTCTAATTATCAAACAACTCACATGTCCTTTAATAGAGTAAGCTAATTCAGCCCCATCTGGAAGTCCATTAGGCATAAAAAGTAAGCGGTGAAGATCATTATCCCTGTCAAAACCAAAGAAATTGCAGGTTATAAAATTCAGGAAAAATAAGTCTCCAAAGTATAGGATGAATTCAAATAAACAAGGAAACTGGAAAAATAAATATATTAGAAACCTTCTTCTGGCCCCTCCTTCATTTGTTTTCTTTGGATAAGCAACTGAGGTTGGTCTGCACGACAAATGCAGTGCAGCTTTAGACAACAGAACATGTCATACACCATTTCATATTTTATCTGGTAATCCTGGGAATTTGGCTCTAGTGCCTCCAGCCCAAATAGGAAACATACCCAGGAAAAAAAAGAATAGAAAGAAACAAAAAGGTATAGAGAGAGAACCGCTTGATAGCATGTTTTTGCACTTGCGATGTCTCCATATATTTATCTCTAAACGAGTGGCTGTAGCCAAAGGAACTAGAAGCTGGGGAAAAGCTTTCTTCTAAACCTTGGCCGGAGTTGCTGCAAGTCAGAACACAGTATCAAGTTAAGCTAATTATTAATATAATAACACTTTGGGGATCATCATGTGTAATTTTAGGATCATCATGATTCTTGTCTTAAAAAGAAATCATTTTCAGCTCATATTTTCACACAAAATGTTTGAATTTGATTTGATAAATCAAGAATATAGGTGAAACAACTCTTTTAGGAGAATCATTATAGATGCTATTGCAACAAGAAGTCCCCATAAGCCATTTAGGATGATATACTTCAGGCATTAACCTGTCATAAATGAGCTTGTGTATAGAGACAAATAGAGAGAAAAAGAAAAGAAATGAACTACTAAGCTTAACATGAGTGCATTAAGATGGACTCATAAAGGTTGCAAAATTACTACCTTCCAAGTGAACGAGGTGAGTGCGGTAGTATGTTGTAACACTTCTTATCCGCCCCAACTACGTGATTGCTTTGATAAAGACTAGCTGCAGAAAGTTTTACATTTCAAGTCAAAAGTAGAAAATAAATGCATTACATAATGCAACCTAGAAGGTTGCATCTCCCAATGTTTCTTTGTATGGTCAAGGTCAAAGAAGGAAAAACAATTTACTTCTATGGAAGAAAATTCATTGAAGGATCACGGCAATGCATGAAGAAGATAAAGATGAAAAATCAAATCACCTCTCCATCCCTGGAAGAACTCCTCATTTATGGATGAACCCGCTGCCTTTTTTATCACTTCATCCACCGGACTAAAGGGAGCAGCTTTTAGTTCCTGAATAACACTACAAATTGGTTTACCATTCTCCAGGTATATGTGATTGTTCGGGTGTCTAGTTTTAGCGCCAGCATGAAGCTCAAACTCATAGGCTGTAAGAACCTGCTTATTTATCATTTTGTCAAATACTTACCAGATTACACAACATAAATGTTATAGGCATGACATTTTATGTTAGAAAAACAATAGTAAAAGTTTTAACTTACTCTTGAGAAATTACATAATGCACACCCACATAAGTATCCACCACCTGCTATAATTCCACATAGCTCTCGCTGGCAAATCATTATTTAAAACGCATAAAACTCATGAGTCATAAAGGCTGAAGATTAAAAAAAATACAGGGGGGCAAAAATTTCAAATAACTCTTACTTCCTGAGAGATATATTTCACCCGAGCTCCATGAAGTATTTTAGTTGACAGTAATTTCTTGACATTTGAAGGGTAATTACTGGGAAGAACCTTCTTGGACATCTTCAATTCCATATTAGGAACACAAGAGTATCTGCTTCCATTTTCATTTCCTGAATCAACCCAAACAGAGTAATTCTTCTCACGTTCTCTATTACTACTTCCAGGAGAGAATTCTCGATTGAGATTAGTATCATAATCCTCTTTCCTTTTGCTGAACTTAAAAGTGATCTTCCTAATCCCAGTTGTACTCGCATGCTTAGGAATCTCCAACACGACATGAGATGTAGAGACGGAATCACAACTTCCAATTTGATTAATGTTGTTTTGAGGGGGACTGTTTTCAATGCTATGCTCACTCGATGTCTCTAAAGCACCAGAATCCCCTGAAATGGTTGAGGTAACATCAGCACCACCACCACCACCACCGCAACCCAACTGATTACTAGCTGTAGCAACCAATTCCTCAGAAGGTTGGCTAGTAATATCATGCCAACTTGATGCAGAAACATTATTATTATTCTCTTTCGCAGAAACAACTGGATTTGAAACTTCAGAGTTTATGTCTTCGTTCGATGCTTCTCTTTCTCTTGCTTGTTTCTTGTTGGAAAACGACTTCGTTTCTGTGTCTGCGTCATTACCAATCAAAAACTGATGGTCTCTCTTTAACTCAGTTCTTGATGGATTATTATTATTATCCTCTGCTGAGATTTCGACGCAAATTGCAGCTTCTCCCATTGACAATCACAGCAATCAAGGCCAGGTAAACATATGAATTGCCTTCAAAAGGGAGCAAAAATAACAATTAAACCCTAATTTCAACCAAAACTCGATTCAAAATTCAAATTTCGAAAACTTTTCTCAAACTGTCAATAACTGCTGAACAGAAACCAAAAAACAAAAACAAAACCGCCCTATCTTAAATATTTAAAAACGCGTGTACCTCGACAGAAGCGTGGAAGATCAATTCAAATCTTGTAAACCGGATCAAGAGAGAGCATCCAGATCGAGAAACAAAGCATAAACGATTTGAAAAGCAAAAAACAAAAAAAAAAAAGGTGAGATTTCAGGTACAGTAGATCTAAAGATTTGAGGAGAAAATGAAGCAGGAATCAGAAAAGAAACTCAAATTGGAGAAATTAGGGTTAGGGTTTGGATTTTCAATTTGTGCTGAAGCAATATAACACAGCGGGAACGTGGAGAGCGGCAAAAGACCAGAGAGATGAGAGCTTCAGTTCGCGGTCTAGATTTCAACTTTTTTTAGATAACAGAGTGTTAAAAGAGACATAAATGATAATAATAATAAAAGTCTATTTCTGTGTTTTTTTTAAAATAACAATAATCATAATTATTATTATTATTTTAATTTTAAAAATTTACTTTATTATTATTATATTATATTTAAATTAAAAACAGATTTTATGACTCAAGATTTACCAAGAACAAAGGAAAAGAACAAAGTGGATAAACAAACAGGTGGGGCCCTTTTGTTTTTCTCTCTTTTTAAAGGTCCAGCTGTTCCCGCTATGATTTGCCACGTAGGACGTCTATTTTTTAAGAAGACAGCGTTAAATAATTACCCCCCGTGCACCCGGTGAACTGTCATTCGTCCACCTGGATCTAAAGGCACGTGATGTTCAGCCTGGTCACGAGCCGCTAAGTTTAGAATGGTTAACTCAATTACATGGGCCTGCTCTGGTTTTCTAGGCCCATAACTCCTCATTCAGCATATATTCTACTGTTATTTAAAAATTTTAAGAAATTAATAATTTTATTTTAAAAATAATAACATTTTACAACAAACCTATAATAAATTTAAAATAAACTTTTATATTATTTTCATAAATATTTGCAAATTTAAACCAAACAAAAATCCTAACTTTTAGGATTTTCAAAATTCTAAATATTTTAATTAGAATATGATTTATTTTGGGTTGAACAGCATGGCAAGGTATTTCTCCATCCGCGAACATACAGAGTACATTTCCACCACATGGAAGGATTTGCAGCAATCAAGCAAGTTTGATAGGTTCACCACCTAGTTGCTCCAATTCGCTTTCCAGGACTTTCAACAAGTTGGCCTTTGTTCGCCTGTAAATCCAAGCTTGGGCATCCCTGTCCCAGTCGAACCTGGACGGACCGCTGCATCAAGGAAACCATTACAACTGGGTATGCACCACAAGGAAACATACAATGAAACTCTCCTAAATTGGTTCGTATATAAGCATATTGGAATAGAAGAATCATCAAGTCTCATTCACTCCAACATGACCATCATGGTAGGAGAGGACGAGACCCGTGTCATTCATTGAAAGGAATCGACAAAATCCTCAAGAGCTATGGCTACACTCACAGTAGAAAGTAGAAGCTAATGACTCGACCAAATAAAAAGAAGGAAAAACTCGCAAGCCACACCAGAGATTTACTAACAAAAATAAAAATGTAACAACAGAACTGCCAAACAATATCAATACCTCGTTGGCGAAGATAACCAAAGTTGCCTATTGGGTGTTTGCTTATTCAACACATAGGTGCCGAAGTCTCCAAGTTTCAGAGTCAATACCTCATTCTGAAAGAAAAAGAAAAACCTTTTAAGTCCAACAAACAACTACTAAACAGCAAATCATAAACTACCTCACCCCATAATCTATGTCAAATCCATCAATTTCAACTCTATTTTCATATTCCTGCAAATCATAAACACAAATTGACATCAATGGCAGTTTTTCTTTATTTAACAAGAAAAGAAAAGAGAAAAAAAACATCTAATGGATGCAAAGGAATGTCATTTTCGCCTCGAATTTCTCTTGCAGGTCATGAATTGTGGAGTCAGCTAGTTGGTGGAATTCGTCTTCCTGAAGCTGAGAACTGTATCCATTTTAATTGTCATAAGCCCTTAATCACCTTAAATAAATTGTTTGCAAGAAAAATAAATCCAAATAACAAAAACCAATTGCTAGAAACAAACGAAAGCTTAATAATCAAAACGGAAAAATGATGATGTATCAGAACAAACCTATAATCAATGGTGGCTGGGCCTTGAGAATGAGCACCAAGATCTGAAGGACGAGAGCAGAAACCTCTAGAGAAAGAAGAACAAGGAGGAATACTGGGAGCATCAGAATGGTAATGGACAGCTTTTGAAACTCCCAAAAGCAAAGTTCTTAAACTGAGAAATTTTGAAGATGCAAGAAAAGTCGATGGAACTTTGGGTTTTAAAAGGGTTGAGAGTCTTCTCAGAGGAAGCAATTTCCAAGCCATTCCTTGATTTTACCGACTTCTAATTCTTCTTCCTTCTCTTCTCCGAATATCTATGTCATATGCTAAAGCTAAAACCAAGTAGCTGTCCCTGATATATCACCGAACACCAAAAACTATGTATGCTTTAGAAGCAGGAACAACAGGTGGCAATGCATCACAATCTCGCATCATGATTGATGAAAGAAATAGAAACAGAACTTAAAAAATTCCATCGTTAAAGAAGCAGCAGATGCACTAAAGCAGTTCAAATTAAGATGCTGTAGTAACTCAACAAGAACTGATAAACTACTCGCAGCCCATTTTAAAAAAAAAGCTATTCTGACCCAGAACACTTGGGCAGGCCAGAATAACTTAGATTTGCAGTCATTTCATTTGGTCATAAGAACAAACACCTGGTGTGCAAAGAGTTTATATCTAATACTTATTCACAAAGAATCTCCCTGAACTTCTCTAAATATTAGCATGAGCATCCACAATTTCCAACCATTCTAGTTATTCTTAAAACTGAAATATGATTTTAATTCTCTGATAACAACTCATATTGAACCATGTATTTCAATCCTTGATTTATTTATTTATTTTCTAACTAATTTTTGAAACAACTACATGCTACTTCAGGTGATTAACAAGCAAGAACGCATATTCAAAGGCAAGTTCTGGCGGTTCTGTAATCAATATCTTAAGCAGAAATTATGCATTGTATTCCCCAGACAGAAATTAAAACAACATTCAATCAGGAACTGGGATTAGAATCTTCTTCACCTTTTGTCACCGTTGTTTTCCTCAGCCAAAATGTACTGTCATCGCAGTTCTCGTAAGCCGCCACGTACAGTGGGGATCCTATAGAATGGATTTGTACAACTTCGCTTAGAGGGTGGGCTTCGATTTTCAGTGTCTGGAATCATGAACCTTGGCCCAAAATCCCGCAATCGATCTGGTTGTTGATAGGCAGTCTACCCAGCAGCTCTTAAGGCTACCTTCGGCTCGAGTCGAGTTTGAATGTCTTTTTTTTTTTTTTTAATGTATTGGAGAAGCTTAATCAAAATTAATTTTATATTAATAATTAAATTCAAATATGTATTTATATAATTATAAAAATATAAATTATATATTCAAAATTAATTTAATATCATTAAATAATAACTCATAAGCCTAAATGAATAAATCGAATCAAAATATTAAAGTTGAGTCAAATTTTATCTTGTTTAATGAAATTTTTAATGTGACAAGAGCTTGAACGAGACTAATAAATTAATGAATTAAGTTATAAGGTTGTTATCAAACTAGAAATTTAATCGTATTTGAGTATTATATAGTTTAACTTATTTATTAAAAAGATTTTAGGAATTAAATTCCAAATAAATTACTGGAGAT
Organism: Dalechampia spathulata; assembly: GCA_948192965.1. Classification (NCBI taxonomy): domain Eukaryota; kingdom Viridiplantae; phylum Streptophyta; class Magnoliopsida; order Malpighiales; family Euphorbiaceae; genus Dalechampia; species Dalechampia spathulata. The sequence goes on along the minus strand of CANYBF011005683.1, from coordinate 37,985 downwards.
GCATATGCATTATAATTAATGGGCTCGATGATGAAAGACTTTGATCACAATAGTATTGAGATTTCAACCACCTTCAGATAAACAAAAGGATGTTTCAATCATGAGAATGAGGTTTGGTGTACCACTCCTCCGAATGCCAAGCTTCCTGGAAATCAACCAGCAATACAATGATAAGAAACTAGATATGAGATCATTCTCTCTTGCCGAAAAGATATAATGCGAAGTTGCCACAGTTTTCGTAAGAGGTTGATACCCATAACCCACCATGAGAAGATGAAACACTCTCTCGCTGATGAACTTCTGACGGATGCTGGCACCACGCTGCTGCAATTTGTCAGGATGGATAAAGAGAATGGCTTTCCTGTAAGCTTTCTTTAAGCTTGACGCCATTGTTAATTCTGACAGTTGAATCGGTTCCCAACCACTACCAGGCTCAAATATCTGTTAACGTTAGACAGAATGGAAATGCAAAATCTATCGATTTGCTCCTCTTGGTGGGAGTAATCATTTTGCACAACGTATTCATAAAGAAAATTACAACTTACGAATTGCAGAGTTGAAAGCAACGCCACCAGGTTCCTTTCTTTTCCTGTTGACCATCTCTTCACTTCAGCATCAATCGTTTCTGCTAATCTCTGCATCAACAAGTGTATTGCTGTAAGAAGAAAGAAACAGAAATACGACAAAACAGTTGATAAATGATCTGGAAGTCATACTGCACGATCATCTTCCCATGGATTTCTCTCTAATCTAGCTTTGGCAGGTTTGCGTTCATGTGCTTTGAAATTTCCTGCATGAAACAAAGTGGAAGATGCCAGAGGGACGTGATTTTCAGTATTTGAAAATGGAAATTAAGGGTCAGACATTTACCTCTTATTCTCTTGTATGGTCTCATACCAACTGGAATTGAACTCCGGGGCCTTTTATCCCTTGAAGTTGACCTGGAGAAGTATGGTCTTTTCACTGACATGAGCAAGTTTCTTCGTTTTGCATCTCTAACAAGAGCAGCCTAGTTATAGTTACTCTGCAACGTTGTTGCATTGCCGACAATCCAAAGGGCTAGCTTGGCTCTCGTCAGAGAAACGTTCATCCGTCTTTCGTCAGCTACAAATCCGATACTACAACGACTGGATTGGACAGCTCTCACAGTAGAAAGTATCATAATATCAACTTCACGGCCTTGGAAACCATCGACAGTACGAAATTCCATGCGAGCCATAACAGATTCTCCGAATGCACTAGAAAAACATGAATGCATGAGCGAAATTTGACCCTTGTATGGAGAAACGATGCCAAAACTTCGGCCAGCAAATTCTGACGGGTACCTATCGTATAAGCACACACTAAAAGTAAGTTAATGATGAAACTAGATCGAGAGGAAAGCTGAGTTTGAAATGAAAAAACCTCGGTGTTGTATTAATGGACAATGGTTTAACGATGCATTAGAGGTTTTATTTGGGCGTGAATAGAAAACAAGACCAATAAAGTCTGGTCCTGAAAGTTCAGATTTCAGACATGGGACTTGCTAAAACAAGCATTTCCAGGCTTGCTAAACACACTAATGGAGCATGACGATAAGCTACCTTCTCTTGAAAATTTGCAGTAATTCAACTGCAGCTTCAGCCTCATGTTCATTATAAAGAGAAAATCCACCAGAACGCTGACGACATTCTTGGCCATCAGTAATGTCATGGAACACATAAGGACCAAACCTTTCATCCTGATGAAATGAGGCTGATCTTGTTGACAGGTTCACTCCATCCAGCAGCTTACCATTATAAAAATGACAGGAGGGAAACCTGCTGATTTCTGGATGCATTCTATACTGTTACATGAACAAGCGATGTCGTAAATTTACTATGATGACCCAACAATATGGTTGAATAAAAATTATTTCGGTTTCACCTGTTTGTCAAGCATCATAACAGGATGGCCAGCAATTTGTAAACGCTCGAACATGCTGCGGCCGTACAGAAATTCACTTGCAATCTTGGAGAGGACTGTTCCTGAAAGCTGCTTTTGATCACCAACCTTCAACATCACAGGTAACAACGATTAACTGATTCACTAGCTTCAAACGTTTGGTATCATCGATTCATTTTATCCGATAAGTATGGCATATGAATCTGTACCATGATACACTTTGATCCACGCGGCTTTAAAAGCTGAAGAGGAATCAAAGTAGCAGGTTCCAGAGCCTGGAAGGCCAAAACAAAACCATTACTGAATTAATATACAGAAATGGAATACGTGATAAGCTTAAGATGGAGAACAAAAATAAACAGTCAGAACAATGATACTTGAGCTGCTTCATCAATAACAACGGCATCAAAAAGCGACATGGATTTAACACAATCCGTATAGAGATCACCACCACTCGCACTTAATGTAGTTATCACTACTTCAGCTTGCTGTAGTATTGCCTTCCGTAGCAACTTTCTCAAAACTGCAATGCTTCGGTTAGCCTGTTTATCATTTGCTTCGGCATATTTGATATTTTCAACAATTTGATTCTCCTGATCGTATAATTTTCTTTGCTCCAAATCTGTTTCAGCATCTGCCATTTTAGCACCCTTGACCTTGTAATCTCGAATCTGCTTCATTAACTGGTGATGGCTTCCAAGGAATGCCTCAGAAAATTTTTCTTTTTCAAAGTTAACAAGACCCAGATGAATCATCTCCTGGGCGAGGCAATGATCGATGCGTGTATCAATAAAGAACGGCATCGAATTGGGATGGATCGATGTTGCGTTGCCAACCCTTACAATATATGGCATGTAACTTTTTCCATCATTGCCATAAAGGCCTGCACTGGAAATCCTGGACACCAGCTCATCAACTGCAGCATTGGATTGAGCACAAACGAGGACCCTTCTGCTTTTAGCATGCTTATGTGGTAATTTCTCTGCATCACCTGTTTCTTGTAGAAGAGCAAGAAAGCAACTCAAGACAGCCACTATGGTTCGGGTCTTCCCGGTCCCTATTAAGATGCAGTTGTAATCAGGTTAAGACTGGATGCAACTGTTGGGCACGACCGATATATTTTTGAAAAGAAATGCAAAATTGAGCAAAATGGACACAGAAAATTTAACGTGGTTCACCCTTAATTTTGGGCTACGTCCACGGACAAAAACTCACAATAAATCTTCTACTATTACAAATAGTAGGTACACAAGGGATAAAATAAAATAGTGGCTCACAAGGTGTTTCCCGACCTAAAATAATAATCTCACTATTTTTCCTCTCCCCAACCCTCAGAGCAATTTTTGTTTGCTCCTTTTGTTTCTTTTGTTTTGTGTTTTGTGTGTTTTTCAGCTGAGGGGGCGAGTGCCTTTTATAGACACTCCAAAACGCGTACTGTCAAGCTGTTAGCACCAAACGCGGTGCTGACTTTCCATTTATGCGGCACCTACCAAAGAAAAAGAAAAATTCAACAAAGTCTGCCACTGAATGGTGGCTGTGGCTGTCCCTCCATGTTGAGGGACCCACACTAACAGCAACTTCACTGAATAATAAATCCCGAGGACCTATGAAAACATACCTGGAGGACCCTGAATAAGAGACAGGTCAAAATGGTTGTTTGAATCAGGCAATCCAATGGCAGCACTGATAGCTTGCAATTGGCTATGGTTGAAAGATGATTTCAGTACTTGCAGCAATGGATCGGACAGCTGAGCCAGAGCTTGCTTCTTCAATTCACTGTAACGTGGATTAAAATAGCAAGGTCTTAAAATAACAGAACGAACGGGAAATTCCATACGCCACGGTGGCAATAACACCTGAAATTCTCGAAGTTGAGGTGCAATGTTCAACATCTGACTTGTATGCCATTTGACAGTTTGTCCAAATTTCATCAAGTGTTTTGCTAGACGTAAACGTGAATTTGCTTCATTAAACCAAAACATAATCAGTACTTTGCTCCCCTCTGTGTCAACCTTTTCCACCTGCGGAGAAGAAGCAAATCCTGATGCTAAATCTAGCAAGGTGACATCCAAGTCATGCATGTATTGATCATTAAAATACGATTTGTACTAGATTTGCCGGAAATGCAAGGTAAGAAAGTAGCTACCTTTCCAAGGAAATGAACACCCTGACGGGCAAAATCCGAGCTTGGTGGGTGTGTTGTTAGCAAAACAAGGTCATTTCTTGAAAAGCTTTTTTTCAATGGTTTTTAGAATCATCGTCAGTATTATAATGGTGAAATGTAACAAAATGAAAGCACCCACTCCTCTTCAGCGACCTTACAGATAGTGGAACATGGTAAACTTTCTCCCAGGAAGAAGAAGACATCTCCAAGAAGGAATCACGCAACTGTTCTTTAAACTCCTCCAAGGCTAATGGCCAAAAAATACCGCAATAATCACCTGGTGAACGAAAACACATAGGAACTTTCCTTAATATTGGAGCAGTCTGGTCTTCAGCTTCATTTGCAGAAGCTAACCCAACTGTTTTAAAGTAATTGATTTCCAAAATGCGTTGATGCAAGCCACGAGGCCTTGTACATGATAATTCTGGTTTTCCATCTTCATTCTCACTGGAACTTTCAGATTCATCTTCAACAGGCTGATGAGTAGTTGCCATAAACGCAGACAGAGATGAATCAACATTAGCATCACTTCCAGCATAATTGGACCCGGACGTGAGAACCATATCGTAAAGATTAATAATTTAAGCTTTTAAACACTTTAAAGAAATGTTCAGAAGTGGTTGGAATCGCCGTCAGTGAAGCTTTTCTTTGTCCTTTTTTATAGTATTTAACTGGGAATTCTTGGTAGTTGGGGCAGACATAGATATATGAGAAACTATTAAACACTTATTAAATCAGGAAGAGATTTCCAAGATGTCTGGAATGCGAAGAGTTCAGGGTATCTGATGAACAACTCATGCATTCATACCGAAGTACTTGATCAAACACCGAATAATAAAGTAAAATCGAACACTAACACAACATATCTAATTGTGAGTTCAATACCATACGAATAAATATATAATAATGAAATACCATGCGTCAAACCATGTTTTTATACAGAGATAACAAGAGCTTGTGAATCCAAAATTTCACAGCAAAGTGAAAAATAGAACTCAAAACTGAATACATGCACCTTCCAACTGTAGGACAAAACCATTAGCATAGGCTTAATCATATACTAAAACGCATTAGATTATATACTAAATTACATATGCTGTGAGCCCTCAAGTAACCCTAACATATGTCTGGATTGAAATGCCAAGGAAAAGAGCTGCTGTGATGCACCCTCTGCAGATGAAGTTTCAATGTGTAGTTGTTCAGCTGCAGTGTAAATTGGAGAAAGAGGAACATCAATTTTCTGTTAATGTATCTCTATATCAAATGTCAACAATAACAAATCCAACATTCCTAAGAATGCCAATTTTGTGCTTTCTGATGTTATTGAGGTTCTAGTTTCTCTAAGCAAGTCAGTACTGAATTGAAATCAGGGCCTAGCCAACTTGATTTTCCAGGTGAAGGAGAATACCTCTAGACTTTTGATTTGTTCTTGGTACTGACTTAACAAAAGTTTCAAGTTCTGCACTTCCTTTGTCTTCTCTTCTTGCTCCAAATTCCGTTCGTGTTGGATGGCAACAGCTCTCTTCAGGACTCGGTTATCATTTAACAAACTTCGTATATACTCCTTCAGTGAAACAGTTTCCAGCTGTTCAATGAAAATGCATTGGAAGAGACTCAATGGAAAAGCAGGCAACTTTGTATGAATCACAAGTCAAAATACGGCTCTCACTTGTTCTGATGTACAAGGCTGAGCAGTTATACTTCGTTCGAAAGCTTCTAGAATTCGGGCAGAACGTCTCCGGGCATCATCAGGATCTGTTGCATTCATCATCTCCTGCACAAATAAGTCCACCCACTTCAACCCATCAACCGCTTTAACGTTTTCAACTTCAAGTTCAGAGATTGGAAGGCCTGAAAAATATACACAAGAAAGCACAAAAATATGTGTTACCGTATATAACTAACATCTGAAGATATAAAACGACATTCATAAGCAAATTTACGTGATGCAGCGATTACAGCAGGAACAGCATCACAATTCCCCATTGTAGCAGACTCAAAGCTCTGCAATTTATTTCTTTCCACAGCATCACCAAACGAAACTTTCATTAAAGTCTTGATTGTATCATCAATGTTACTGTCATGGTTCCTATAGGCGGTTCTCACCAACTAAACAAAGAATCACAACCAGAAGTTTCGGGGGGGAAGAGGCAAAGCAAAAGGTTAGTTTTGAGTCAAATCAAAGGAAGAAAACCAGTAATCACATACTTGCATTGGATTCAATAAACCCAAATACGGAGTCATAGATACTAGCAACTTCGAACTTCCATTAACTAAATTAAGAAGGAAAAAAATGCACCTGAGGGTCCAAAGAAGGAAAAATTTGGAGCAAGGTGAAAAGGGTATCATCGGAACCAGATCCGAAGCCAGTGTATCGGGTAGGAGATCCAAAACCAGAACACCTAGATCTCTTCTTAGAAGATGAAGATGATGAGGAGCTTAGTAATTCCTCAAACCCAACCCTCTTTCCACATACTCCAGCTGACATCGTCAAGATTTTAATCTCTGATATGGGTTTATTTCTAGTTAAAAGAAACAGAAACCACGTAAAGTTCCATTAACTTGTATTGTGAGAATCGATCATCGTTTTCTTCAATTTTCCTGTTGTCTTTCTTATCAATGTTCTTGGCTTATTCTTGTTTTGTTAAACGACGTTCTGTGGAAGAAACCCTAGTAGCAGGTGAGAATCGAGTATACGGATAGTTTTTCATTTCCTTTATTGAAAAGAATTACAGATTATTTGGTACAGGGGATTGAGACGATGATGAATGAATGAAGCCAGGCCGCAAGTGACCAGCCTTGCGTGAGCTTTCATCAACTTTAACGAAGCAAGGCCCATTTCAAGACGAGCCCGGGCCATCTCGTTTTTACGTCTGTCATGTCAACGGTGTCAGAACCTTTTCCCCGAAGATTTCATCTAAGCAACCATACGTCGCATGGCATTGTATCCCAGCCTCACCCCGCTTCGTTACTTCCGTTTTCATCTTCAACTTAACCACCGCCAACAAACACCCCTAACAGACCACCGCACACGACCTACCTTCATCGCATCAACACCGTAGCTCCAACCGCCGTTTTAAATGAAACGAAACCACTCGTCGGCTTATTATTATTCAATAGATCGCAAGAAATGGGCAATGCCATTACTCATTCTCGCTCTACTTGCTCTTCTGCTTATCCTCTCTATAACTTACTCTAAACCAAAAGGTAATTCCTCTGATGAAACCAGGTCAAGGATTCCTGATTGGAGTTTAAGTGACCAGAAACTGTCGCTTCCAAAACTGCCGAAATTCGCGTACTTAATTTCTGGTACCAAAGGAGATGGGCAGCGCCTGAAGAGGCTGCTTCAAGCGGTGTATCATCCAAGGAATTATTATCTGATACATCTAGATCTAGAAGCTTCCGATGAGGAAAGGTTAGAGATAGCAAAGTATGTAAAATCAGAGGGTGTGATTAGAGTGTTTGGAAATGTGATGGTTATTGGCAAAGCTAATTTGGTTACTTATAAAGGACCTACTGCCATTGCTAGCACACTCCATGCCGTCGCCATCTTGTTGAAGGAGGCTGGTGACTGGGATTGGTTTGTTAACTTAAGCGCATCTGATTATCCTCTCATGCCTCAAGATGGTAACTTTGCCATCTTCTTTCCTTTCTGTGATGATTTGCTTGAAGTTCGATGGAATCATCTGATTATTAGCTTAGTTATCAGTTATATAGTAGAAATTTCAATAGAAAAAGTGTTCTTGACCATGTTTGTTGCTTCGGTTTCAGATATCTTGCATATTTTCTCATACTTGCCCAAGGATCTGAACTTCCTTGAGCACACAAGTAGTATTGGTTGGAAAGAGTAAGATAAGGAAACTATGGTTTCTAAGAGTATATGCTTGTGGTTGTGGCGTATCTGTGATTAAATTTGTGGTTGCAACTTTTCAGGTATCAAAGAGCAAGGCCTATAATTATTGATCCAGGATTGTATCATTCAAAGAAATCTGGTGTGTTTTGGGCCAAGGAGAAAAGATCCTTACCTGCTTCTTTCAAAGTATTTATGGGTAATGTTTTCGCTCATGGAGTCTCTGATTCAAATACCCAAATAAGTTTTTCATGGGTGTTGAGAACTTATAGTATCCCTGAAAGTACAAATCCAATGATTGCACAAAGATATGCTCTTTTCAAGGACCATGCAATGTTTATAAACTCATTGCTGTGGGAAGTTGGCTGAATGCAACTCCATATTATGGTGTTTCATTGATTTCCCTTGGTGAATTTGAAACTGAAATGCTAGTTCTCAAGTGATACTATTAGAATAGAATAGTTTCTATTGACGCATGTGCACTAGGAAGATGTAGTGTTATTCAACGTTGGTGCATGTGTCATGACCGTTCTTCCATTCTTTTGTTGTATCTTACCGTTCAGTTTATGTTATTTATTTCCAGGATCTGAATGGGTGGTTCTGACAAGACCGTTTCTTGAATTCTGTGTATGGGGATGGGATAATCTGCCTCGCACCCTACTGATGTATTATACAAATTTCCATTCATCTTCAGAAGGTTACTTCCATACTGTTGTGTGCAACCACAAGGATTATCAAAACACTACTGTTAACCATGATCTGCATTACATTAAGTGGGATAACCCGCCAAAGCAGCACCCGGTATCTCTAGCTTTAGAACATTTTGAAGAGATGGTAGAAAGCGGTGCACCTTTTGCTCGCGAATTTGCCAAGGACAACCCTGTTCTGAACAAAATTGATGAGAAGCTGTTGAAGAGATTAGACGGAAGGTTTACCCCGGGCGGTTGGTGTGTTGGAAACACTGTTTTAGGAAAGGATGCTTGTATAGCACATGGGAATCCAGACGCGGTAAGACCAAGTGTAAGTTCAAAGAGATTAGAGAAACTAATGTTGCAACTTGTTGATTCTGAAAGCTTCAGGTCTAAACAGTGTGCATAGTTTTGTAATGTTTCATATACTATGTGTTTCTGTCTTGTTGAGAGATTGACTCAGCTAATTGGTAGTCTATGCAGATCCTGGTATATGAATCATCTGGTAGAAGAAAAGGTGATTCATTACCATTGGACCTGCAGGGCCAGCAGCCCCTCCCTATCCTCTATTCATGTCTTCTTGTTTGAATTTGAAAATGTACAGAAAATGAAGTAATTGATACAAAAGAAAATCATGATATGGGTTCTACAATGATTATTGTTGAAATAATGCTTTAATCGTTGAAAGTATCATCCATGTTGGATTGCAAGAAAACGATTAGAGCATTGAAGAAATGAAGTGAGTATTTAAAAAACTGTATTTCAGCTTAATTTTTGGCTTCGAATTGATAATGAATATAATATGATTACTTCTCTTTGATATGATATAATTAGTATAATATAGTTGCAGTTATCCCACAAACAAATAACAAAACTAGAGCTAATTGCATTTCCAAGACACGATGAAGAAAATTCGGAACAATGTCAGAAAAAAGAACACAGATTCAGATTTGGTGTTATTCGCACCAAAGCGGAAGCTGGGTTATGTATCACTCAACACATGCAGTCGTATAATGTGATTTTCCATCACCAACGAAGTTCCTGTGGGATTCTATTGGTCGAATTCAAGTATCAGGCACTTTCAGAGGGAAGGATTCCTTGAATGTTGGAAGGCATCAAGATATTGAAACCATCAGCTGCAGTAGACACGACCATACCAGGAATCTGGTCATGCCAGTGAAGTTCTTTCAAATCCTTTTGACCCTGTTGGAAGTTTACAGGCGATAGTTGTGAAGCACATGAATTGAAATTAAAAACATTCTTAACAGGAAAAATCTCAGCAAAGAGCATGTACCTGATGAACGAACAATAGTTGAGGAGGTAAATCTGCTGGCGCATTTACTTGCTCATTCGTTTTAGCTTTAAACTCTGCTTCCTCTTCCTCATCCTTTTCTAGGGAAAGATCCCATATCCTAGCAACGATAAAGAGGATTAAACAGTTAAAGTTTTACAACAGAAGGTAACAAAATGGAGAAAGGTAATGCAGACTGTGAGTTGCCCACAAAAAGTTAATATAAAAGTTTTCATCTTTAGATAGGATTTGACATTGTTATCTTCATGTAATTGCTTTCTTACGTTAATTGATTGTCGGATGATGAAACTGCCAGTGAAGAGGCTTCGTGTGGACTCCATTCAATGGATGTAATAGGATGTTTATGGTATTCAAAATGTGCTACTACAGATTTATCTTCTTCCTGCCAAGATTAAAAAAATAACTTTGTGAAATGAAATTTTGCATTTAGCAGATTGCATATGATTTTCAGCTATAAATAAGGCTGCAAAGTAGCTGCAAATATAAGAAACAAACTCACCTGTTTTTGTGACCACAGTCTAAGATCACGAATAGAAAATGTTCCATCATCGCTCCCAGATGCCAGCATAACACTAGCCAACCTATCACAACCAGTGAAGAGCAAATGAGGTCCTTAGCTAAAGAGTGCTGAACTTAACAATTTAGACATCATGAAAATGCAAACACCTGTTCCATGAAATGACATTCACATCAGCATTATGTGCCTTGAAAGAAATTTGTGGTGACTTGCCCGAGCGAATATCCCATATTGCAATACTACCATCCACAGAACAAGAAGCAAAAACCTCATCCTCTGTAGGGCTCCACTGCACAAATAAATAAGGACAATAACGCATATTATACAATTAAACAAATTCAAGAGAGGGAGCTGTTCTTGTTGGATTCACAAGCAGGTGTCATACTTGTAGATCTTCCACGCTAGCAGCATGTCCGATAAATGGTGTAGCACCCACATTCCATGTTGCATTAGATGGCTCCCATAAGTGAATACAATTCTTGCAATCACCTTCAAACATTTAATTTTCTTAAAGCATTGAGCAGATGAGATGGCTAATAATAAATAACTTCGAAATTGCAGGAATTGAAATATATGGCAGGTAATAGTCAACAGTACCAGAAATGAGCCTTCCAGCAATACGTGGACTCCAATCAATAGCATAACCTTCATCTTTGTGTCCTCCAAACTTGATCAAAGGAGCCTGGTTAACAGCTGAAGAGCCACCCTGTTGACCTGTTTCAGACTCTGATAAAGCATTCAAATGAGAACTAAAATCCCATATCTGCGAGAGAAAAAAAGAAGTTGCAAGTTAAACACACATGAGAATGTCTAAAACTCCAATATTATTATTCTATACCAAACAAGGCTTTCTTTGAAGCTTTCAATTCATGCAAGAGGAAATACACATATAGACATAAGTACATCAAAGCACTTTAAATGGTAAGAAAACAAATCCAACCTGAACATAACCAGCATCTGACCAAGTTGCACATATATGGGGATTTTGTGTCATAGCACGTATACGATTTACACATCCATGGTGAGCTACATTGCGTAACTGCAGGTTTATTGTTGACAACAAAAACATATACATTAAACAAGTGTCGTTGGAATAGGCTAACCACAAAAGCAAGGAAATGAAAACCTGCCTGCAAAACTGGTGACTTAGATCCACCTTGCTCCTCATCTTCACTATCTTCATCACTATCACTGCTATCAGTATCCATTTCAGAATCAGCAACTGATTTTTTGGCAGGCACCAATTCACGCCTTTTCCCAGAAACATTAGATACTTTAAATATTCCAATAGTGTTAGAAGAAGCCTTATCTGCCTGCAGGTGATAAAAGCACAACAATAAATAAATGTGATGGAAATTGAATAGAAAAAAAAAAGGTCAAAACATAGTTCTGTTTCCTGGTTAGTTCTGTAAGCTTTTGTTGTATTCTCTTCAATGTTCCTTCTCCAACCAAAGAAATTAAGGTTGACCATATATAGTGAGTCTGACTATGCTCACCATTGACCCCATTATGATTTTAAGTGAAACATGAATCAGACAAATAAAAATATATATATATATTCATTCTAGTAATAGATAGGTGAGTAAACAAAAGCAATATAATGAAACTTTACACTAGATCAACACAAACACAAATCAGAAAATGGGTTCACTATCACTAGGTGCCTATCGATATTAATCTGTGTGAGGTAATCGTACCTGAGTGCCAGCAACAAAATACACTGTGTGGGGAAATTCTGTCCGTAGCAAGCCCAATTTATCACGTACTATATCAAAACTGTCAAAAGTGAAGCAACATTAAAATTCAGTAAAACAACTTATCTAGTTTGATGCTAGAACAATTTCATTTAACCTGAAAATTACAAACAATAACATCTAAACTGACCAAAAGCACCATTCCATGCAATGTTATCGAATATAATAACATGGGACAAGTGATAAGCCATTTGCTGATTAGTTCAAATCAGAATCTCCATAATTTAAATCCTTGTAGTAGATAGAATTAACTCAACAGTGATCCAATAAAAAAAAAAGCAAGATTTCAGGTCTCTAAGTAGTTTAAAATAAGAAATAAGGAAATGAAGGTGTAAAGATTCAGCATTTTCTTTTCTTGTTTTTCTTCTCGTTGAAAGAAGTTTGCTTACACAGTTTCAAAACTTTTAAATCAATAACAAGCATACAAATCAATTAAATTCCAGCTGAAAATTCAATTTACTTCGTAGCAAATAAAAAATCAAAAGAAAGAGCAATATGAAAAAACCAATAACCTCAAACATGGCCAACCGATATGAAAACCATTAAGTGAATTATAAGCAGAAGGATCACACTCGAGCTCTTCGCCTTCCTCGAGCTTGTCAACTCCTGGTTGCCATACTTTTGTTGGCATCGTGGGTACTGATGAAGATGATCCATCTCCTTTATTTGAACCCTGTTGTGTGTTCGTTCAATAAAAGAAAGGCGGATGTTCGTATCAAAAAAATTAACAAAGAGCGATAAAGGAGAAGCAATTAAATTAAAAAAAAAAAACTGACTAGTGAGGGCATTATTCTGATTAACCTTATTCTTTCGCTTGGCCTTCTTAGGGTTCTTTAAGCTGCGAACCATTTTTGTAGGCCTTGAGGTTTCTGAGAAAAACCACTGATACAAGATGAATAACTAGGGTTTTAGCAGATGATGTTGACGCTAACCCATACGGTCATACCTCCTATGTCGTTTTATTGCCGCTCTGTCGTTTTGGGATCTCTAATTTTAGGGCATTTCCCAATTTAATGTAAATTTTTTTTAAATATCTTCATTTGTTGTGAAAGCGAAAAAAATTCCCGGTTTAATGTGAAATCTTAGTTGGTCGCCGGTTATAATAACGGTCAAATTTCTTTGATGACGTGACGATAATGTGGCATAAAACTAAAGTTGGTCGCCGGTTATAATGGTGGCTAAGTTTATTTGACATGATGATGACGTGGCATAATATTAAATAATGATTAAATAGTATAATATAATAATAATTATTATTAATAATATTATAATAATAGTACAATTATTGTTATGAATGAAAAATAATTATAATATTATTAATAATTATTATTATAATATTATGATTTATATAATATTATATTTTAATATTATATGAAATACTATTAATATAATAATAATAATATTATAATAATAGTACAATTAGTATTATGAATGAAAAATAATTATAATAATATTAATAATTATTATTATTATATTGTGATTTATATAATATTACATTTTAATATTATATAGAATACTATTATAAATAATTAATGTTAATATTATGCAATTTAATAATCATAATACTAATAATAATTACTTTTTAAAATTTTATTCAATTATTATTATTCAATATAATTAACTATTATTTAATCATTATATTATACTATTTAATTATTATTTAATCATTATTTAATATTATGCCACATCATCGCCATGTCAAAGAAACTTAGCCGCCATTATAATCGACGGTCAACTTTAGTTTTATGCCACGTCATCATCACGTCATCAAATAAACTTGGCCGCTATTATAACCGACGGCCAACTTTGACACATCATCACCATGTCATCGTTTTGTTGCCACATCATCTGGCCGCTGGTCAAACCGGCGGCCAACTAGGATTTTACACCAAATCGGAAATTTTTTTCACTTTCACACCACATGAAGATTTTTTAAAAAAATTTACACCAAATTGAGAAATTGCCCATATTTCTTCCCATAGCTTCTCCACACCTTATTTTATGTTTTAATTAATTTATTTACACTGATGAAAAAAAAAAGACAATAAGGAAATTATATAGTTGTGTTTTCCTCCTTTTCTTTAAATAAGCTTTTTATTACATTAAAATTAATCAACATTCTAAGCACATAATTCAAAGCTTTCTAATTTTTGAATATTTAAATATATGATATACATCATTTTAAAACTTAATTAAAATACCATTCTACTTTTAAAATCACATTTACATTTTAAGTTTTCAAATTTACATACATAATTTCATTTTTTTTATCACCATAACAAAAAAAATAAATTGATTTTTTTCTTATTAATTGGATCGTTCTAATTATTATTTTAAAATAATATCATATAAATATTCATTCAATCTCATTTTAATAAAAAATATTTAATTTTTCATAAATTTATGTAATTTTTAAAAATCATTTTCAATTTTATTTTTTTAATTTTAATTCAGTATTAATTATTCATAATTTATATAATTTTTTAAAAATATCATTTATTTTTTATATAAAATTGATTGAAAGTTAGAAGGTTCATATTTTAAAATAAAAATATGTATTTTTAAAAAATTATTAACTTTAAAATAATATTTTGAATTTTTATATTAATTTCAGAAAATATAGGAAGGAGGGAGGAGGAAAGTCCCAAAATTGGCGGGGTGACGCAACTAAATGCCTAACAGATTGTCCAACCTTTTGCCATCTTTTGTTTTGGCCATTAATCACACACAAGAAATTCCTAGATTAAATTCCATTAATCTTTCACATTCATTAAAATATTACGTTGAGATGATTAGGATTTAAGTAATGATTATTATTTTGGTTGATTTAGATGAAATTCTCGATAAAAAAATCATCAAATTGTTTGAAATTCAACGATGGAATAGATTTACTGTATTAATTATGAAATCTTAAATTTGAAAGTTAACTCAAAATATTATGCATTTAAATCTAATTTGAAAGTGAATTTGTAACTTGTGATGGATGATGGAGGACTGTCAGACGCGAATCTAAAGTGCAATCTGCTCCATGGAAGAGTCTTGCCGTTTGAAAAGAGGGTGCTTGCTTGAACTGAACTGATTCAACCGGGCAGTCTTGATTGAAAAGAAAAAATGAGAAAAAAATCTGAAATGATAGCAGGAAGTAGTAGTAACAGTAAGGGAGACACAAGGAAAATGGAAAGCAAGAAGAAATAAAGAAAAAGGAACGGGATAGGGGAAAGGGGAAGATGGGGCAGCAAAAAAAGGGGGCAAAAGTTGACAAGATGGGGTAAGGGTAAGGACCCGAAAATAAGGTGGGACCTATTTACTTATAACTCCGGCTGCGCTTTGAATGCCGTTTCCACCTACTGCGCACTTTAGCATCCTTGCCAACGCTCGAGCGGAGCCTCCCCCGCCTCCTTCCTTCTTAGTTGCTATTTACTGCTATGCAAGGAAACTAGCTGCTTCTCTTTGAGAGTTTCAGTTTTAGCTTTCATTGCTTTTTCCTAAAATGCACAGGGGTGTTCATCCTTCCACTGACAATGCCACCGGTGCTGGCAATGATCTTAGGTTGCCCCGTCACCAGAACCGCCATCACCACCACCTTTTTAAGGATAAGGGTATTGACCTTTCCCAGTTATTGGCTGATCCTTCTGTTACCTCCACTGACCAGGTAGGTGTATCTAGTTTTATATTTATTTACCTTTGAAAATGTCTCTTTCTTTTTCTATGTGCGGTTTGAGTCACTGATTTGGGATTTTTCTGCCTCAGTTTACAGTTTTATTTACCAAATTGGTCGTCTTGTCGAATTTGTTTCGTTTCGGATTTTCGTCAATCTTTGCTTAGTGGAGATGGTTTGGTGAATCCTGTTGACGGGTCCATTTATGTACTGGTTCATTTTCATGGATGTCGTTTTATGACTTTTGAATGATTAGTGAAACATAGATTGTGGAGCTGATTTTGTTGGGTAGAATTTCTCATCAAACATTATATAGAGTTTTGAGGTTTTGCTTTTAATATTGTCTTTGATGGAATTAGTATCTTTATATATTGGTTCATTTTCATGGATGTTTTTGTGACTTTTGAATGATTAGTGAAACATAGATTATGGAGCAGATTTTGTTAGGTGGAATTTCTCATCAAAGATTTTAGGTTTTAAGGTTTTGCTGTGAATATTGTCTTTGATGGAATTAGTATCTTTGTCAAGTTATGACTTGTTGAAAGCGTAGGGCTGTATGTTGAGATGATTAGCTTGTTAACATTCCCTTCAAGATTTGTGTGAAGGAAGGAAATTCCCCTATATCATGCAGTATGCTTATGAAACCTGCTGTTATCTCTTCTTCAAGACTTGAGGAAGACTTGCACTTCAGCTACTTCTATGGTTAATTTTAATTCTTTGACAGATATTAGAATTATATTGGTTTCTGGGACAATCTAACGCTTCTTTTTCCAATTTCATAATATTTCTAGACTTTCAATAGGTCCAACGTATTTGGGTTCTTGAAAATGTTACAATCCCATAGAATGAGAAGACATTGTTGCTGCTCGGTAGTAAATGACCACAACAGTTTCATAAATGCGTTCATATGGAATTTGATGCAAACTTCTAGGATGTTGAGTGCTAGTTGCTTGATGCACTTTCTCATACTATCATCTGATGCTGCTGGCTAGTTGCTTGATTTGCCATTTTCATACTGCTTGATGGTGAAGTGAATGCAAAACAGTGCTTTTCATTTTTGGTTTTTTAGGGTTGGAATTCTGTTCCTCCATTGATTTGTGTTTTATTTCTTAACCAGCCTGAGAGTGCAGCCAGTTTGAGGCGACATATTGCTGCATCATTGGTTCAGCATCATCGATCAATTGAAAGAAGTAATCGTGCTCTCCAGCCTGTATCTCCAACAAGCTATGGCAGCTCCATGGAGGTAAAGCTTAAAGCTTTGGTTACCTGTTCTCGCTGGTACTCTGAGAACATTATTCTTTAGAACAAATATTGGTTTGATTGAGTGCATGCCTCAAAGGAAGTTACTTGAGCAGCTGGAGGGAAACTTATTATAAACTTCTGAATAGTCACCAAATGCTAAGATATGGAACTAGATTCCGTAAATCAGCATGTAAACTATGACTTGATTTCCTGGTTATATCCTTTGTTTTTCGCCAGACCTATGCTGGTTTTTGTCATTTTTCTTGTTAAATTGCCAAAATTTTGTTTCTCTTTAAAGTTTTCCAGTTTATGATCATTAGAGTGTGCAAAAATACTAGCATCTATTCGCCGAGACATTTGTCCCAAATCTCCACCTATAAAATATCAGTTTGATGCTTCATTTACCATAAATCTTTATTCTTATATATGTTGTCAAAATTTGATGTGCATTTCTCATATAGGTGGCTCCTTATAATCCTGCAGTTACTCCAAGCAGTTCATTAGACTTTAAGGGAAGGATTGGTGAGTCACATTATAGTCTTAAAACATCCACAGAGCTGCTAAAAGTATTAAATAGGATCTGGAGTCTGGAAGAGCAACATGCGTCCAATATGTCATTGATAAAGTCATTGAAGACTGAGCTGGATCATGCCCGTGTAAGGATCAAAGAGCTTCGTCGAGATCAACAAGCTGATAGGCATGAAATAGATGATCTAATGAAACAAATTGCAGAAGATAAACTACATAGGAAGAGCAAGGAACAGGAGCGGTTACATGCTGCTGTTCAATCTCTGAGAGATGAGATAGAAGATGAGAGGAAGTTAAGAAAACGATCTGAAAGTCTACACAGGAAATTGGCCCGGGAACTTTCTGAGGTAAAATCTTCTCTTTGTACTGCTGTTAAAGAAATGGAAAAAGAAAGAAAATCAAGAAAGTTGCTGGAAGATCTCTGCGATGAGTTTGCTAGGGGAATTAAAGATTATGAACAGGAAATGCATGCTTTGAGACCAAAATCCGACAAGGATTGGTTTGGAAGGGCTGATAGTGATCATCTAATCCTTCATATATCTGAAGCATGGCTAGATGAGCGAATGCAAACGAGGCTGGAAGAAGCTCAGCATGGTTTTTCTGAAAACAATTTGGTAGTGGACAAATTAGGTTTTGAAATAGAGACCTTTCTTAAAGCTAGGCAAATGGCTAACAGTAAGAGAGCTGATAAAAAGCTACCAAGGGAAGGGCGGACATCAATGCAATCTGTCCCTCTGATTGAAGCTGTGATAACACCTCAGGATGTGGGCGATGATGAGGATTCTGCAAGTAGTGATTCACATTGTTTTGAGATTAACAAGCCAAGTAATGGTGAATTCAATTTGCACGGAGATGAGGCTTTAGATGAGAATATTGGTGGAACAATAAAATCTAGTCAAACAAATAAAAAGTTTGCATCTCATGAGAGAATCAGACGTCAGAACCCGTCAAGCTTGCAAGTGAAATTTGAAGAACAGATGGCTTGGGCCATGACGCCTAATGAGAACAGCAAGTCCCAGAAAGAGAATACGGAAATGGTAAAAATAGGCGAAGGGAATCTGGCTGACAGGACTACTTCTCGCAAGTCTGAAAACTGTGATGCCAACGAATGTGGCAGTCTAGAAAGGAAGAAGAACATCGATGATATCCATGGATTGAATCCAAATTATGTGATTGGTAACTTGATAAGAAGCCATATTTCATCTTCAGAAGCTGTAAATGATGTTGCTGATGAAGCATCCACTCGTTACCCTACTCGGAGAAATGCTAGTCCAGTTCGACAATGGATGGCGAAACTCTCAACCCCAGATCTTGACATCTCAGAGTCTTCAACAAAACAAGCTCCACCAGCGAAGGAAAATTCATTGAAAGCAAAGCTTATCGAGGCACGAACAAAGGGGCAGCGTTCACGACTAAAAATATTCCGAGGAACCTCTTAGGCTACTAAAAAAATTGGCTCAAGATTTCATTGCTCCATCAGGCATATGCAGTTTTGGATCGTCTGCCTTACGGGTGATTAATAATAACTCATGTTCATTTTCTGTGAATATTTTACCAGAGTGTATTGTGGCTGTGCCAATTTTCATATGTTGTAGTCTGAAATTCATTTCTGTACGAGTGTAAGATCACCATAGAGCTCCTGAGACGAGATCAAGTTGAAGATGGGTTACAATTTTGAGCAATGATGAGAGGGTTTGTCAATCTGCTGAACTTTGACTTGGTGCAAAGCGTTGAAATGCAACGGATGACAGATGACAACGGAACCTGGTCAATTTAATGAAATGATTTAAAAACAAAATGTCAACGGTCCATGCAATCAAACTTATTTTGGCCTTGGATTTTTCATTAATCATTTACTAAATATTTATAATGAGTATGAAATAACTAATACATAAGGGTATTTTAGGCAGTAATTAAGTAAACAAACGTACATTCATCAATACCCTTCATTTTTTTATGGTTTGTGCTCAGAGTATATTACCATTTTGGGCCTGGCATTTGATTTCATCACTTTCCTCGACTCTTTAGAGTGGACATGGCAGCGGCGTCGTTTAGGTGGTTATTACAGTTGCACAAGGACGTCCCAAAAGCAGCTCTTTTCTATTCTCAAGGATTAGATTTCACTGTAAATGTTTGCACTCATCGCTGGGCTGAACTTCAATCTGGTTCTCTTAAACTTGCCCTGATGCAATCGCCAAAGTAATTGCTTTACGTTTGGTTTAGTTAATGTCTGTTCGCTGTTTGTTGAAATGTCTGAGAGAATATACACCGAGCTGGCTACTCTATCCACGGCTTCTGAAACATGGATTTTATATGATAATGATCTTCTAGTTTTTCTTGTGCTGGGTATGATCATACGAGTAAAATGTTAGTAAAGTTCGTATCTTTTGTGGTTTCATTTTTTGTTTTTTTTTTTTTGTTGGCAATGGAATTTCAGACCCCCAAACAAAGCTATATTAGAACTTTTAGCAATTTTCCTACTTCGGTTGCAATTAAGATTGTATTGGATCGTGAGAACAATGAGTTCCAATTGATACCATTTGCCAATACTTGTTTAGTGAGCATGATGTTCAGAAAAGTCGGCCGTTTCATTATGTGAATTACGTAACTCAAGGGACTCCATGCATTGCTATTTCATTTTTTTCAGCTCGTATGTTCGATGCCTAACACTTTCTTTGCTGGTAGCATATATTGGAAATGTACTTTCCATAGAAACTTCATTTCATGTGTATCTAGCCCCCATAACGAAATATTACAATGTTCATGAGGTTTTGTTATGGCACAAAGTTTTGACTATTTGATTTTGGCATATACACGTGTACGGCTTCTGTTCGTTCCAGCTTCAAAGTTCTAACACATTTACAGTGATCATGTTCTGCAGAAAGGATATTCTTCTATGCTTTCATTTACTGTGACTGATATTAACAATACAGTGACAAAACTGATGGCCTTAGGTGCTGAATTAGATGGTTCAATCAAGCATGAAATCCACGGAAAGGTAATCTCTTTATTATCTTTCATCTACAATGTACTTTTTCTAGTTTCAGTACATCATATGAAGCTACTTTATTCAAATTGTTTTATCAGGTTGCAGCCATGCGATGCATAGACGGACATGTACTAGGCCTCTATGAACCTCTGTAAGGGGCTTGCTATAGATGTCACTTTTAATGATAGCCAAGCATAGTGGGTGCTGACGGCTCTTTTGGTGATATCTTTTACTCTCTTGCGGCAATTGAGAAAACATAGGAAACACTTCTCCCTCAGTATCTGATAGTGTTTTCGTCATTCAGAGTTATGAAACCTTTTCCAAACTTGTATTGTTAGGATCTGAAATTTTGGCTACTTACGTTCTTTGAAGGGAAAAGGGTCGACTCTTTTCTTGCTTGACTGTCATGTGAACCGAGCTTGATTTGTCATGCATGTCATCGAATGACAACAAATCATCTGCCAAGATTATCAAGTTGTCATCTTGTAACTGTGTGACAAACTTATGATTTTAATCCAGTATCGAAGTAAATTAGTAGAAATGTGAGTTGATTATTATGAAAAAGCCACTGAGGTTGTGTTCCATATTTCTAGCTCTTTAATGTTAAAGATCAGTTTGATTTAATTCTTTTATGAATTCATTCCCATTTGCAAATAAATTTCATACAATTTATGAAATTCATTTGTACCAAACAGCAAATGAGCCTAATATGACGGAGATGAGGATCAAAATAATGAACCTTACTTGCTGTTCAACTTAAAGGCGGGAGATACACTACTGCATGTAGTTTCAAGCAGGTCACGTGAGACAAAGTTCTGTCAAATTCTTCCAGCCATAATCTCAGCTTCAATTGGTGTTAAGGATTTATGCCTGGAAGAATAGGAAGACAGAGTTGTACGTTATGATTTCAACCCTGTTGTGATAATTCCTTGACCTGGTGGTTTAAACGTACTCTCAAATTTCAATGGTGAACACTTTGTAAGTGGGTTCACTCTATGTTTTCCATCTTCTTTATTATATTAGGTTAGGTTTGACCATGGATGTCAAGTGGGTCAGGTCTAAATATTGCTATTCGTTGTTTCACGATAATAGTCACAGCTGGGAAATTATCTGGCATGCTGTCCAATAAAAGATTGCGATTTAACAAAGTTCCCTTGACTAATCCCCGCAAGAAAAGTCCTTCGACTTATAAAATTATCTGGAAATGGATCAATTTGGCAGTCACAGGACATTTGATTTCAAAACATACGTGTCACCAACTAGATCAATATTTATATCCCCATCAGGTGCTGGAATGAGAAGTTTTTCCACGAGATTGCCAGAAATGTCATTTCTGTTGCTATTTTTGGAAGAAATGGCAGATCTCTTTCCTGAAGTTGAGAGATAAGACTAGCAGCCCAACAATTAGATACATACACATAAACAACTTAATTTATAAAATCTGGGTCGTGATAATTAATCCGCACTCCTTGAGAGCTTTCTATGAGTCATACTTAAGCAGAGACTGCAAAGACAATCTCAATGAAACAAATATATTACAATAAAAGTGATCTGCATGGTTGTAAGGCTTGATAATGCCAGTATCCTGAGAAGCTATATGTTGCTCTTTACACTCCGAGACCAGTATTCCTTCACCAGCTGCCCAAATAATGATCCTTCCTTTCTCATCAGCTTCAATGGCTCATCGTACTCTATCAGCTTCCCTGACAATGTTAATATATGATTTTCAAATAAAAGAGACTGAAACTTGGTTCAAGTACAGGTATGGAATTGTTAAACATTCAATACTTAATTAGATATTCAAGTTGGCGACATATTTCTCACCTTCATTAATGGCAAGCACCGTTGTTGAGTCCATCACGGTTGGAATTCTATGAGCCACAGTTATTACTGTGCAGTCTGCAAATTCTGTTCTTATTGTTTTCTGAAGGATAGAATCCGTTGCATTGTCAATCGATGCAGTTGCTTCATCAAGCACCAGTATTCTGCTTCTTTTCAGCAATGCTCTTCCGAGACAAAATAATTGTCGCTGTCCCATGCTCCAGTTAGATCCATCTTGTGCAACTGCATTGGTCGATGTTGATGTTATATTCCATGTCCTTCAAAATGAGATGAGCATCTGTTCTATGCTAAAATCTTCTCACCTGGAGAATTTATTCCCTCTTCTTTTTCTTCAATGGCTGCTCGAAGATGGCACTTATCGAGAACCTTTTGTATATTCATGGAACAAAACAGATTATAAGACAAGTTCAGGAGTATATACACAACAATTCTACATGTAGTTTCAACACATTAATGCACTTGCCATTCTAAACTTTACCTCCCATATTTCATAATCGGAATGCTTTGATAAGGGATCCAAGTTGTATCTGACAGAGCCAAGAAAGAGCGTTGGATCTTGTGGGATAACAGATAAATGAGATCTCAGGTCATGAAGCCCAATTGTGGAAATGTTAATGCCATCTATCATTATTTTCCCTTCTGCAGGTTCTACGAGACGAAACAAGGCGCTGATGATAGTTGTTTTCCCACTTCCAGTTCTGCCAACTATTCCAATCTTATGTCCGCCTTCAATTGTGCAGGTTATCCCCTGAAGAACTAGGGGTGCACTTGGTCTATATCTTACCTGTTTGATGTAACTTGAAATGAATGACGATAGTTGTAGATGATTCAAGTAGAAAAGACCAGCATTGCATGTTTACCTTCAGGTTACAGATTTCCACCTTGCCAACAGCAGGCCATTTGGGCTCAGGTCTGGTACTTTCTATCACTTCTGGAGCTTCACTAGGAATGTGCATGTGTTGTTCCAGCCTTTCTACAGAAATGATTAAATTTTCCAGCAAGCACTGGGTCTGAATGGAAAAGACGAGGAATATATTCAAAGAAAGGCCATATGAGAGTTCCATTCCAATTATCCCTGACATCAAGTTATCAATAGCCAAAATGGTTTGTCAGGAAAATATGCATAGAACCTGCCACTTTAATTTCAAAACAAGTAACTCACGTCCAACAGTAGAAATTATCCTTTAAAGTTTGTGATACAAACTTGAGTGGTGAACGTATTGACTACTAACCTGGGGAAGATGCTCCAAGCTGAAAAACAGTCATGGCAACTGTTGTTGATGAGAGAACAATTATGCACAGTATTTCCAGACGTTGTGCAAACCATTCATCAGCAGAGAAATTGTGAAAGTATGAACTTGCATCTCTGTCAATGAGGTCCAAATTCTTCTCAAAAAATCTATTTTCCTGCCCAAAAGCTCTGATTGTCATGGCCCCTGCAATTGATTCAGCAAGGTGGCTTGCAACCGAGGATTTGTTGGTCCCACTGATTCGCGTCAACTCTTTCGCAGAAGCAAAATAGTATTTCTATCCATTGGAATAGTGCACAGATTTGAGAGAATGATCACCAAAATGAATTATTGTCTACGAGTGCTGTATTTGTCGTACCTGCAGGAGGATACTTGTATAAATCATTGGGACGATGACGAATAAGACTGGCCAAGTGAAAAATGCCAACACAGCAAAATTCGTGTATGTGTTGATAGCTGAGCCTAGTGCAATGGCCATTCTGAAAGCCACTTCAGCATCAATGATATTCAAGTCGTACGAAACCTACCAAAGAAGCAATCAGAAAAGGTTAACTTCAGAAGTTTTTTTTTTCCAGAAAATGGTAGTGAAGCAGCAGGATTTCTTACTCGGCTCAGCATTCTTCCAACAGGTGTTGAGTCATAAAACGCCATTGGTGCTCGGAAAAGAGAGGTTGACAATGCAGAGAACATAGATTTCGACGTTCCATAGCCTAAAGCAACTATAGAGAAGGATCTTAAGAACAAAACCACTGCCAACATACAACCCAGCAATGTGTAAACTACGAAAAGGAGTGTTCTGGTCATGGGGAGATTCTCAATGTTGGCAGCTAACCAGTAGTTTTGTATCAGCTGGCCAAAAACAAACATACAATGGAATATGGTTCCTAAAGAGAAGTAGAGAAGGCCATTGCTATGATCCAAGTACTGTTTGTACGGCTTAAAACCAGTGTCCCCTGTTTCTCTTTCTTCTTGCTTAATCAATTGATCCCCTAAGGATTCTTTTGATTGTTCTTTAATATAAGCGTTCTGTATTTCTCCTTTGGAAGTTGAATCTTCAATGTCAGGAGCATGTGCAACTTGCTTCTCAGAACCAGCCATGTTCTTGTGTGCATTGACAAGGTCTCGAAATTCATCACTGGATGACATCAGCTGATGATAAGTGGCTGATCTAATGATTTCACCCGCAGACATTAACTGTCAAGGAAAAAATGAAATTGTAATGATCTGGTTGCTTGGAATAGTAGACTTTCAGATTCTTGTAAACAAATTACTAATGAAAAGGGAGCATAAATTAGCTAGAGGTTTTGAGGTATCTGACCAAGATATTGTTAAAAGCTGGAAGGAGATCGACTTGATGGGTCACAAGTAGCACAGTCTTCGTCAACAAAGCTCCTTTGACATATTCCTGAAGCATTTGCATGCTTGTAGTTAGCAACAGAACTGCATAATCAGTAGCATATACATGATGATTTTTTTACTGTACGTTAAACAGGCAGCTTGCTGTTTTGCATGCTTGTAGTTAGCAACAGAACTGCATAATCAGTAGCATATACATGATGGTTTTTTTACTGTACGTTAAACAGGCAGCTTGCTGTTTTACATGCTTGTAGTTAGCAACAGAACTGCATAATCAGTAGCATATACATGATTATTTTTTTACTGTACGTTAAACAGGCAGCTTGCTGTATGTGCATCAACTGCACTGAAAGGATCATCCAAGAGATAGATATCAGCATCCTGATATAGTGCACGGGCAAGTTGAATCCGCTGTTTCTGTCCACCGCTCAAATTGACACCTCTTTCTCCGATATGAGTCTGGTCGCCAGATGGAAACATTTCAAGGTCCTTAACTAAAGCACACCTCTTAAGCACATCATGGTATCTTATTGGATCCATTTCAGATCCAAACAGAATATTTTCTTGGATAGTTCCACTTTGGATCCATGCTGCCTGAGAAACATATGCCACTTTCCCATAAACATGAACCTGCAGAATACAGAATCAGAACATTCAAGTTACCATCATCATCTGTACAAAAGTCTGGAAAACAAGTACAATATCAGGTCAGTATTAGTGCTGGTACATAATTAAACTCAAAAATGTTACTCATAATCCATATGCCAACACCGTAGTTTTATCAGTACTTACTGTTCCATTGATTTTTAGGACTTCTCCAAGGATTGCAGCTAGAAGGGTAGATTTTCCAGAGCCAACCTCTCCACAAATTGCAACCTTTTCTCCTGCTTGAACAACTAAATTTATGTTCCTTAACGTATCCTTAGTAGAGGAATTAGCATGCCATGAAATCTCTGAGCACCTGATCACAATTGATGTATTTGGCTCCGTGCTGTTGCATTTCTGCCTTATAATTCTACTCTGCAATTCAGGTTCTTTAAGAAACTTCACAATCCGATCCAGTGAAACTTTTGCTTCAAAGAAGGCTCCCACAACTGCAGGTATCAACCTGATTGGTTCCTGAATAATGCGCAAACTTGCCAGAAATGTAAATACATCACCCGCAGAGAGCGGAATTCTGAGGAAATAACAAGTCCAGAAAGTAACTGCTGGAATAAGAACAGGACATGACCAAAACAGAACCAACTGGTAAGCTTTCTGTAATAGAACTCCTAATATGAACTGAAGCTCTTCATTCCTTAACCTCTCAATCACATTTTTGAAATGAGTCTCCCAAGCATACAACTTCAAAATTTTCATATTCACGAGGGCCTCGGAAATTGCTTTCAATCTCCTGTCTTGAGCAGCCATCAGCTTTCTGTGATACTTAACTTGCAACTTAATCAATGGACAACTTGCAAGAAATGTCAAGATGATGGTAGTTACGGCTGCGAATGTTGCCAGTCCAACAGTATAAAAGACAATCGGTAAGACAAGACATAACTGAACGCTTGTTGTCCACATCTGATGAAAGCTATATGGGAACTCGCCAATTCGATAGGCATCAGCAATTACATAATTCACAACCTCACCGGAAGAATGAGCTACCTTTGCAGCATTGTCGAGTCTTAGTTGCTTCTGGTAGATTGCAGCAGATAGCATAGATCTGACTTGGATCCCAATCAACCTTGTCCGAAAGTACCATTGCCTTTCAGAAAGCGATTCCAAGCATTTTACTAAAAAAAGATCCACTGTCAGTACGTAACCCTCGAATTCGGAAGCTGCTTTGCCTTCTGCGACATCAATGAAAGCCTTTAGAAATAAAGGGCCAGAAGACAAAGTGAGTACCTTGATCAATGCAAAACACCCTGAAATTAAAATTTCTTTCCAATGCAAGGAAACGATCACTGCCAACATAGTAGGCGAATCAGACGATCCCCTCTCCGTCAGTCTTCTTAGTTGCTCCATGTAAGTTAAGTAGCAAGTCCTTGCTCGATCTTCTTGACGTAGCAGTGGAATGTCTTCATCCTCTAGTATCTTTTCCTTACCTTTCTTCATCAATGAATTTAACCACCAAAATGACATTCGACTGAAAAATCCAGCCCTAGCAAATGGAGTAACATTCTCATTTGAACTGTCGCTTGACAGTGGCTCATACGTAACATTAAAAACTTGTTTCTTAAAGCAACATAAGAGAAACAGAACAGATCCAGGAAAAGACAGAATTTCCACTATCAACTGAACCGACACTATTTTCTGCATGGTTGCTTGCCAGAGAAAAGAAGTGCAGATAAATCCTGACAACAAAAGCGTGAGAATCGAACAGAACTTCATAGCAGCTATATATGGAAGAAACAGATTCTGCTGACATACGGTTAGATTCACCACCAGCCACGTAAACCCCTGGAATATCATTACTAACCATCCATGAACAGGAAAAGCCCAAATTCCCAATCCTAAGTAAGCTAAGCCTAATATGCCATTGAAAATGGATGAAACGTACAGTAATACTGGAGAGAAATGTTGAGGATGAGATGCTGCTATTACGATCCTCTTTGAGAGTAATTTATGTATGAAAATAGAGCAGACAATCAACAGAAGCAGAATATCAACAGATGCGATCAGAATGCTATTGCTGCATGAAAATGGATTGATTATATCCTTAAAGCTTGAACTGTATTTCTTCACAACACCAAAAAAAAATCGAAAATCATTGCATAACAATGCCCAAAATCCACGATCCATTCTCTTACTCTGAAACTTGATGAATCTGAATAATAGAAAAGAAGGAAGAAGAAACTATTAGAAGAAACTGTAATAGAAGCTCGATAATTTTCTGATCCCACAAATTTTGTCATGAACGATAGGAGAGCATAACTTTCTACTGGCAGAGCAGAAAGCCACTAAAGTTTTGAATCAGTGAAACATGAAAACGTATATACATACATATATATATGTATGCACACATATATGAGTGAGGCATGTAAGTATTTCCACGCAGATGTAATGGAATGATTTGTCAAACAAGTGGATTCCGCCAACCTAACACACTCTATTATTGTCGTCAAACTGTCTGCAGGTGATCAATTTGCCAAATTTAGAGCTAGACTTCACCATAATTAGTGAGAAAACATGTAAAAGGATAATTAAAAAAAAAACAATAAATAAAACTACAAGTTTGAAATACATCACTTGACTTCAGATGAATAAATCTCATTTAACGTTATTTAATCATTATGCTTGTTGCAGACAATCTTCAAGGGATTCCTTACCAATTCTGAATATAGTTTGATAATTCAAGCATCGAACAAAGTGTCCAAACAGAAGCTGCCATATCTGGAAACCTGAAGGGAGTTTGTTTTGTCCAACGTATAATGGGAGCAGTCATCCTACTTTTAACTGAGATTTTTATGTTAAATTTAGTGAGAAAATATATGATAAATTTTATAAAAATGATTCAGCAAAATATAGAAAAGTTTTGGATTTCCAATTTTGACCCTGAAGAGATATGTGAATTGCAAAATTTGATTATTATTATTATTATTAATTTTTCTCTGGCTTTGAATTTGAATTTATTACACGCAACCAACTTACAATCCATTTAAGACTCCCACCCCCGAGATTCTCACACTCCGATATTTAAAAAAAATTACCAAGTCTTTGATTTGTTCGTCAAATGTAAGAGTCAGACAATCGCAAATCGCAAATATAGATAGATAGATGGATAGAAGGGGTAGATGGTAGCGACAATAGTAATATTACAGTCTCTTTAGAAGATGAGGTGCAGGAAGCACCCCTCCGATAACAGCAGCTCCGTCGGCGTCTGCGCCTCTTGTCTCTGTGAACGTCTTCTCTCTCTCCTCGCCGCTCAGGCCCAATCATCTTCCTCCGCCCCTCCCCTCGTTCTTGACCACCGCCACTCCAAGTCCCACCACCCTCAACCTCCTCTCCCTCCCCCTCCTCCTCCTCCGCCCCCTCCTCCTCTCATCTTCCCTCGCTCTGTTTCTCCTTATGCTGCTT
The DNA here is from genome assembly GCA_948192965.1 of Dalechampia spathulata. Lineage (NCBI taxonomy): Eukaryota > Viridiplantae > Streptophyta > Magnoliopsida > Malpighiales > Euphorbiaceae > Dalechampia > Dalechampia spathulata. The sequence continues at coordinate 8,852 of CANYBF011005683.1, read as the reverse complement.
CTAGAAACAAATCGCACCATCTGCGGTTCTTCAGTACTCCTCAGGTGGGACCTACGTTCGGCCTCACCAACAACAAGAATAAGAAGCAGCGTGCAAGATTCTCTATTTTATCGAATCTGTTCAGGTCTAGATCCGATAAATTTGATTCTGATCCGGATCATTGTAGAAATTCTTTTTCTTCGCCTTCTTGGTTCTCTGCCATTTTTACTTCTTCCCCAGCTGCTTCTACACGCCCTAATAAACAACAATCTGCTGCAACCGAATATCCAAGCGGAGTTGCTATACCGCGACGCCGCCGGAAGGCTGTGAGAGATCGAGGAATGTCTCCGGATTCCCAGGAGGATTGCGATCGGTCTCCTCCGTCAGGTAGTGGATCCTCCTCGGAGTCAACATCGTCAGCATCACACTGGTGGAAGAGAACACCGGTGACAGCACCGGCGGCGAGGCGGGCGAAGACAGGACACGTTTCTTCGTCGTCTTCGGGGTTATCATTTTGCTTGAGTCCTCTTGTCAGGGTTGCTAGCCCTAGCAGGCACTGGAATCAGAAAGGCCGCAGCGGCGGAGTTGGCAGCGTGCCGCCGGATATAGGACATTCCGGCGAGGTTAGGGTTTCCGTAAAGCCTCATTTGTTGATAGCATCCGCGTATTGCGCGAACCGGTCGCGGAAGCTTTGTGATTTCGGGAGAGTCAATCACAACCGTCGACAATGAAAGAAAGCCGTTGACATTTGACCATGGAGGCGATATATGAAAAGTACGGTTTTGCCCCTTTCTCTTTTGCGGTTTCTACATAAATTGATTTTTTTTGAAAAAAAATGTCTTCGGGGAGACTAAACCAAATAGAAAAAGGGAAGAAAGAAAAAAAATCAATGGAAAGATAGTTGTGATGTTAATATCTGTGCATTGATTTAATAGCTATAAATATATTTTTTGTTGTATAATTTGTGTATTATTATTTACATTTAACTGAATGCCAATTATACTGAATTCACACTGATCTATTTTGCTTTGTTTTTCTCCACTTTTTCCTCCCATTTATTTTTAATATTTAATTCTGCCTTCCATTATCTAATATATTTCTTCCCAGATAAGCTCGCTTGTAATGATTTCATACCTCATCTGTTCTTCTTTTTATCAAGCCTTAATTACGGCATGTCTCTAACCATGGATATATTGCTCGCTCGATACGTATTTTGTATTTAAATAAGTCTAAATTACAATATGGGAATTTACAGTTTGACAGCAATACAAACGAAGTCATTTTATGAAATAACAAGAAGCGAATGGAAGACATTATTCTTGAAGAGAGAAAAAATAACAGAAAATAAAAGTAAGACAAGAGGGTGGAGGAGAGACGCTTAAATCAGATGTGAAAACAGGAAGTAGTTGAAAATGAAGAAAAGAAGTAGATGGTGGTGGTGGTGGTGGTGATGGTGGGAGCCATGCTAATAAGTACAAAATAGAACAAGGATGGAAGAGAAGTGGCGTGGACTTTTTCTGCGTCGAGTGGGTGGCTACTGCTGGAATCCCCTTTCCTTCTTTTGTTAATATATTATATGCGCACGTTCTTTAATTTCTCCATTCTTATAGGTTTATTTTCTACAATTTCCGATTAAATCTTCAACACATGATATTTCTTACACTATAATTTAGTTTTTGTAAAGAAAAATGAGATTTTTAAAATATAATTCAAAGTTAGAACTATGATACAAAATAAAATTTTATTATATATTTTATATATCATTTTTACATCACTCTACATGTAGATTAAATTTTAGTGGCGAATAAGAAAAAACCAATCATTATTTTGAAGGAAATATCCACGGTAATGGGAGGCAAAGATTAATGAGGAGTTGTCACTTTCTTTTCCTTTTTTTTTGGTTATATGTCAAAATTGTCATTAGATAACTTCAAAGACATGAAGACGAATCCATTCTATATATTAAAAAAAATAATATATTATTTTATTAAAATAATAAATTGTTGACTACACGCATTACTACTAAGTCTGAGACTGCCCTATAATTTACTTTTAATAACGGTCTCAAAAAGGCTGGTCATCCCTTGCAGGAAAAGGGAAGCAATTTCCATTTAATATTTATTATTATAACTTAATTAAAAAGCAATGATATATATCTAAACAGTTTTTTTTCCTTTTTCAAATTAATTTTGAATCGTTCATAATTGATTGGTTGGTTGCGATTTGGGTATTACTTCTTTTATTCTCTTTTTGCAATTACGTTGACTTCCTTTTTTTTTTTTTCCCTGTAATGGCATTAGATCTAACCGTTATTGTTCTTTTATTTTTGGCGCTATTATTGTTTGATTTAAAGCTCTATTTTGCCCTCTTTTCTTACTTACTGTATCTTCTAAATTAAAACTTTCAAACATGTAAAAAATATTAATTAAATCTGGATCTGATTTAATATTATAAAAAAAATGATTTTGACTTGATTTAACTAATTCAGCAGTAGAAATTAACTGATATATTATTTAGTTGGTGATGTGACCTAGCAATTTACTTGTTAATTTATATAATTGCATGGTTCGAATGGCAATGTTAAAATTATATATTACTTGGTTCAAAGACTGTGTCCTGGTTTTAATTATTATCCTTGATTATGTAGCATTTTTGGGAATAAATATGAAGGGAATATTATTTATGAAATGATTATTAATATTAAAAATTATGGAAAGTCTTGATTGATAAGAATCTTTCAATCAATCAATCAAGTATAGTTACAAACTATAATATAAAATCCAAAAAATAATATGTCAAATTTTGAAGGTATTTTTTTCTCAATTTCTGTCGTTTTTGTGCGCTTTTGTAGGGATGACGTTGCGTTTTGTGGTACCTTATATTATTAATTTTCTAAGAAGAAATGAGAGTTGGTGACTTTTATTTTATTTTATTTAATTGCCCTTTTTCATGGGTAACTCAAGAAAATAAAAGGTCAAAAGGCTTTGAGTGATAGTAAGTAGTTGCATACGTTTAATTTTGAATATTTGAAAGGAAAAGTATTTGTGGCAAAGGTCGTTCCATGAATACATCACATTTATTTTTCTTTAAATAAATAGCGATATAATTCATATAAATTTAAATGATTTATGAACTGTGTAAAAAAGTCATTAATAAGAATCTACTTATTATTTATTTCATATCAAAGATTCATATTTTGAAATCTGTTTAAAATAATGAATCAAGAGAAAGATTTGATTTGTGAGCCGGGCCCAAAAGTAGAAGGAAGAGAGGGGGGAATGCTTGAGGTGGTTGGCGCAAATGTTGCAAGAAGCAATGTGAGTGCAAAGGGAGGTTGCTTTGAACCTTCTCTAAGATGGTGATGTTCATCTTCTAGACCTTGAAAATGTTGCCTTTTTGTCTCATCATTAATTATCAAGTCATTGTTCTACTTTTCTAATGCAATTAAATTTCGGTTGTGGCATGGAAGCATTCCATTTGTTCGTTTTCAAAGTCCACTAAACAAATCTACTATGAAGTAATTCTTAAGATTCTATACAGCAAATGGGCACTAATTACTTCCAACCATTTACATATAAAGTTACTTTTAAAAGGTTTTGCATTGTGTTTGATGAAAGCATTTTTTTAAATAATTTTAAAAATTTAAAAAAAAAACCCATTTGTTTTGACCTTTCTTAACAATTTTGTTTTTTGCCTAACAGTCGTTCAGCAAAACGACACTGCTTCTTGTTTGATAAGAAATTAAAAAAAAAAAAAAAAGAATAGCAACTGTACTTGTTTTGTTTCGAATGGGCATTTCAGGATTTTTGGGATAGTTTTTGGAAGTTGAAGAAATTATGATGTTATGCGCATCATATGAACTGACGCTTGACAAGTAATTGACAGTGTTCCTAATTTGGACACAAGCTAGATTATGTCATTTTTTAAATTTTTAATATGATTCAACAGATGGGCATCACATGGAATTCTCCGATTCATCTCAAATCATCATTGTTTTTATTGTTTTCCACTCCTTTCCTTGATCAACACAAGGGTTTTGAATTTATTACCCCATAAATTAGATCAACAGATACTACAAGTTCCCTGTTTTCAACATTCTCGACATCGCAAGCTGCATTTTTCTCTGCATCATGCTATTATTCTGAATAGTTTCTGCTGTTTCTAGTACGTGACCAATGTTCCTTCACTAGCTGCCCAAATAGAGAACCTTCATTCTTCATCAGCTTCATTGGCTCATCGTATTCTGCCAGTTTCCCTGTCATTGCGCAATGTTAATTGTTTACGGCTCCAAGATGGATAAATGGATAATGTTCTATGGTTTGATTTTCACGTCAGAGTTGCAGAAATATAGGTTAGTCTCACCATCGCTGATGGGAAGCACCATAGTGCAGTCCATCACTGTTGGTATTCTGTGAGCCACAGTTATTTCTGTGCATTCAGCGAATTCTTTTCGTATGGTATTCTGGATGATGGAATCTGTTGCATTGTCGATGGATGCAGTTGCTTCGTCAAGCACGAGTATCTTGCTCCTCTTCAGTAATGCTCTTCCGAGACAAAATAGTTGCCGCTGCCCCATGCTCCAGTTAGATCCATCTTGTGCAACTGTAGTAGGGAGTGTCCCGATCAGTAGCCTGAATATTGTGATCTCAACATGAGGATTAGTCTTTGTTCAGGTTAAAATTCTTACCTGGAGAATCCAGACCCTCTTCTTTTTCACCAATGGCTGTTCGAAGCTGACATTTCTCCAGAACCTTCCAAGCAAATGACGCAAACATGACAGAAATTTTACAAGTAAAAGTACTGTTGTTAGCAAAGCAATTTCAGGAGCGTCCTGAAAGTGTTCAGATCAGGAAAACTACTTTCAAGAAGAAACTTTACAATATAAATTTTACCTCCCATATTTCATCATCTGTATGCTGTGATAAAGGGTCCAAGTTGTATCTGACAGAACCAGCAAAGAGTGTTGGATCTTGCGGGATAATTGCAAAACGAGATCTGAGATCATGCAGTCCAATGGCAGAAATGTTAAGACCATCTATTTCTATTTTCCCTTCTGTAGGCTCGACTAGACGAAACAAGGTGCTAACGAGAGTAGTCTTTCCACTTCCAGTCCTTCCAACTATCCCAATTTTATGCCCTCCTTCAATGGTGCAGCTTATTCCCTGAAGCACTAGCGGAGCATTTGGTCGATATCTTACCTGCTTGATATTATTTGGTATAAGTAATCACAGTTCTTAATGTTGTGAATTGATGGAGTATATTTGCTTGTCAGGCATACTTTTAGATTACAGATTTCCACTTTGCCAACAGTAGGCCAACTGGGATCAGGTCCGCTACTCTCTATCACTTCTGGAGCTTCACTAGGAATCTGCACGTATTGTTCCAACCTTTCTATGCAAATAATTTGGTTTGCTAACAAGCACTGGAACTGGATTGAATAGACAAGGAATATATTTAATGAAAGGCCATAAGCCATCAGCATACCGATCAACCCTGGCATATAAGAAATAATAGCCATATGTTTATTAAATAATTGTGCATAGAAACCTGATGACTTTGCAAATTGTAACCTCAGGATTTTCTTTTCGACTCTTGGAAATCACAAGGAATTATATCGAAAACTGGAGTGAGGAGATTCAAGTTAGTGAATAAGTTACTAACCAGAGGCATAAGCTCCAAGGTTAAGGAACGGCAAGGCAAGTGTTGCGGGATAGCACAATTGTGCATAGAAATTCCAAACGCTGGATCAGCCACTCACTCGCAGATATATTGTGGAAGTATGAACTAGCATTTCTGTCAACGAGTTCCAGGTTTTTTGAAAAGAATCGGCCTTCCTGTCTGAAAGCTCTAATTGTCATGGCTCCTGCAACTGATTCAGAAAGATTGCTTGCAATCGAGGACATGCTTGTGCCGTTGATTCGCATCAACTCTTTCGTAGAAGCAGAGTAGTACCTCTTTTTTTGTTTTGAAAAAGGAAAAATGTGGAAATTATTTCACAGATTTGATAGTCTAATAAACAGATAAAGTGCAATGCATGAGCTAGATGCTGCCAAGCATATTTAATGTTTTCTTATACCTGCAGGATGGTAATTGAATAAACCATGGGAATTACGACAACCAAAATCGGCCAAGCGAGAAAACCCAATATTGCGAAGTTGAAGTATGAGTTGATAGTTGATCCTATTGCAACCATTCTGAATGCCATTTCAACATCAACAACACTGAGATCGGATGACACCTACCACACGAGAAAGGAAAGTTTAACATATAAAATCCTGTAAAATTTTCTGAAATCATGGCAATTGAGTATAGTTACTTTCTTACTCGGCTGAGTATCCTTCCGAGAGGTGTTGAGTCGTAAAAAGATATTGGTGCTCGGAAAAGGGAGGTTAGCAATGTAGAAAATATAGATATGGATGCACCAGAACCCAGTAGAACTATAGACAAGGATCTGAAGAGTAAAACGATTGTCAGAACACAAGCGATTCCAGTGTAAACTGCAATCATGAGAGCTCTGCTCACATGAGAACTCTGAATATTGGTAGCCAGCCAATAGTTTTGTATCAGTTGCCCAATTACAAATATCATCTGGTATATTAGTCCAGATGAGAAGTGAAGAAAGTCCTTGCTGTGACTCAAGTACTGTATGTAAGGCTTGAAACCTGTGTCTCCTGCTTCTCTTTCTTCTTGCTTGATCAATTGATTTCCTGCAGGTTCTTTTAATCGTTCTCTAACTTCCACCTTTCTGATTTTACGTATGTAAGTTGCAGTTTCTGTGCCATGTATGTCATGCTCATCTTGCTCCTGAGAACCAACTGTCTTCTTGTGCGCAGTGACCAGCTTTTGAAATTCCCGACTGGACGTCAATAATTGATCGTAAGAAGCAGCCTCTATGATTTCTCCTGCAGACATCAACTGCCAAGAAGACAAAATTTGGGTGAATTTATTTCTCTAGATTTTACTATCTGAAACCGGCAGTTGACTGGCATGTAAAGACAAAAAAAAAAAGGGGATAAATTAAGAAAGAATATGCTAACCAAAATACAATTAAAAGCTGGAAGGAAGTCGACTTGGTGGGTAACAAGTATCACCGTCTTCCCTGACAAAGCTTTTATGACATATTCCTGCAAAAAGAAAAAAAAAAGTGTTGACTTGCTTTCACTAAACTCTCATTTGTAGGATAAAATTGAATAATATCTCGAACAATGAGTTGAACAAACAAACAATAGCTCGAGTCGTGTCGATAGCACCGTCCTTAAAGGATATTTGCGTATAGTAGCAAATCCTCCCAGGATTAAACGAGCTCTTCTACCAACGTAGAAACAACAGGAACAACAAAAACAGGAACTCGAGAATCTGCCGAACTAGCAAGCTTTTAATGAGAGGAGAGGAGTAGGAGAGCAAAGGAAGACGCTTTGCTTGTTACCCACCAAGTCGTCTTCCTTACCCACAAAGGAAGACGCGCGCACAGCATTCTGGGCTCTTCGCTGCTGCACGTCTGCCATATGTTCGTGTTCTGCAATTCTAGTGTTTCAAGGAAATTCGCAATCCGATCCAGTGACATTTTGCTTCAACAAAAGTTCCCAGAACTTCAGGGATGTACCTAATGGGTTCCTGAACAATGCGTAAACTTGACAGAAATGTGAAAGCACTACTAGCAGATAGCGGGATTCCAAGGAAATAACATGTCCAGAAAGTAATGACTGGTACTGTAAGAGGACATGACCAATAACAAACCATCTGGTATGACCTTTATGAAAGAACTCCCAATATCCACCGGATTTCATCACTGTGTAATCTCTCTATCACATTCCTGAAATGAGTTTCCCAAGCATATAGCTTCAAAATCTTCATGTTTGCAAGTGCCTCCGAAATGGCCTTGAGCCTTTCATCTTGTGCTTCCATGAGTTTTCTCTGGTTCTCGAGCTGAAATTTAACCAGAGGAGAACTCGCAAGGACTGTCACCACGACAGCCGTGACAGCAGCAACAGTTGCTAGTCCAACGGAATAATAGACAATGACCAACCCAAGACATAGTTGCAGAGTTGTGGTCCATATTTTGTGAAACCAATAAGGAAACTCTCCGATTTTATAAGCATCAGAAGTCACAAAATTCACTATCTCGCCAGGAGAATGAGCAGTCTTTGTAGCATTTGAGAGTTGTAGTTGCTTTTGGTAGATAGCTGCAAATAGCATAGACCTGACTTGGATGCCAATCAGTCTTGTCCGGAAATACCATTGTCTCTCTGACAGAGACTCCAAGCATTTAGTTAGAAACAGTCCGACCGTAAGAGCAAAACTTTCATATTTAAAAGTTTCTTTGCCTGCTGCAACATTTATGAAAGCTTTCAAAAACAATGGGCTGGCAGAAGTGGTGAGAACCTTGGTTAATGCAAAAAATCCAGATATCACAATTTCCTTCCGGTGCAAAGAAACAATGACAGATAACAAAGACGGGCGATCTTTCTTGTTTCAGTCTTGCCATTTGCTCCATGTAAGCTACATAGCACGTCTTTGCACGATCTTTCTGCCCGAGTAGTGGAACATCTTCCTCAAGTATTTTTTGTTTGCCTTTCTTCATAAGTGGATTTAACCACCAAAACGACATTCGACTCAAAAATCCAGCTTGGGCAAACTGAGTTACATTCTCATCTGAACCGATTTCATTACGGATATTTTCTTCCTCACTCGGCAATGACATGTAAGGGATATCATTGTTGATACTAGGTTCCATGTGATAGAAATATACTATTAACCATGCAACTGTAATAGTATGTTTATGATGTCCTTTCTATGAACAATTATTTCTTTGTATTTAATTGGAGATGTGCATTTAATGAATAAGTTTTTCAGCATATTTATATAATAATTGT
>CANYBF011005636.1:0-15493 GCA_948192965.1 Dalechampia spathulata | reverse complement strand
ATTTTTACTCGTATAAATGCGGTTTTTGATAGGATTGGTTTTAATTGGTCGTAGAGCTATCTCCAAAAATTATGTGTGATAATAGTCCTCCCAATTAAATTTGCCATGATCAAATAAAAATAATTTTGCTTAAAATTATTTTATTTAAATGAATTTTCACAATCCGGCTCGTGTTTATTGTTTCAATTATTGCCTAATAATTGCTGAATTTTGACTCTTGGTTCGTACTTTTAAATGGTATGAGACTAGTCAATTAAATCCAAAATTCATTTGCTACTAATGAATTTATTTGTTTATTTTGCATATAAATCCATTCGCATTTTGGATCTTACAACTCGAGGGAGAAAAGGGGTATTACTTAATACCCGGGAATTAATGTATGCGAGGAATATTTGTAATAGGATAGGATTAATTATTCGGTCTGTAATAATCCCCCTATTTCCTGTCTGTATCCTCTAATTTCCTCGATCCCTTTCCCGGCCTTTTATTATTTTTATTCATGGATGATTCATATTTGCTTAAATATTTATGTCATCATGTCACATGCCATGTCACATGATACATGCACACACTACTATGCATACCATGCATATACCGTATGCCATAACATACTGTATTTCATATACATATACGTATAAATACATAAATATGCCAATACGCTAATACACAATCCAATATGCTCAATCAACCAATACGCTTTATCATGCATACATGTAGGCCATGCCATGACATATACTATGCCACATCATATGCTATAACACATATCATACCGTATGCCATACATTTACTATGTTGAATACACATTCACATATGCACTACTATGTCATGTCATACATATGCCATGCCATACATCATCTCACATGCCATTCATACGGTATATCATTCACTTAACATGCTATGCATATAGTATGTCATTTATTTAACATACCATGCATACGGTATGTCATTTACTTAACATGCTATGCATATATTATGTCATCCATTTAACATGCCATGCATATGGTATACCATACAATTATACCATGCCAAGTTATAATTTAACATTTCACATGTCATGCCATATGACACAAACACATTCTATTATACATGTCATGCATATGCCATGTCACGTATCACTTCACATGCCACGCATTAGGCATTTCATACACGTAACATGTCATGCATATGCAGTGTATTATACCATCACGCATATCATCCATATGATATGCCATACATCATTCACATGCCATGCATAAGGTATGTCATTTACTATGCCATGACATGCATATGCCATGACATCTATCATACCATACATATGGTATGCCGTCCATCCTATGCATCATACATATGCATTGCATACGCTATACGCCCAACGCTAAAATGAATCCCAAAAACGTTAACGCATAACGCCATACGCTATTTGCCATAATATGTGCTTACATATTAGATTGTCGTATCATGCATATGATATGTCATACATGCTCACATGTCATGCATATGCCATGCCACCCAAATGCCATATAGCTTTATATGTCATTCTACGTTCAACTTTGCAACGCCAATCCACATGACGCGCTGTGTGTTTACATTTACGCTCGTATGCTTTCCTTCTTAGGACAATTAATCCCAACTAAAATGGTAAAATCGATTTTGGAAACTCATAGAATAGATCTCCACCACCCGAAACCAATCTCTGAAGGGTTTAACTAGCATTCATGCTATGGGTCGGTTGGACCAATCCGATGGTAACTCCCTTGTGACTCTTTCGAGTCTGTATCATTCCCTAAGGGAACCCCTTAGGAAGACTGCGCTTTTGCTCCAAGTGCGGTCCCCGATCCTTGACCTTCGCATGCCTCACTCTGGGCCCCGGCAGAAACTGGCGCTCACACTATGTAAGTATCAATGGTCTACTATGCTATTCAGAATAGTCTTCCACCACTCATAGGCATCATTTTGTAATAGTGATATAGCATACTCAAATTAATAGAGTGAATTAGTAGCAAAATAAAAGATAAATTTCATTGAATCCAAACATTCTAGCTGTTGTAGTACTCATTTTATCTGTTCTAGCCACATTTTAACTACATATGGATTCGTAGTACCTGAAAAATCCATAGCACCATAGGATCTCAATTTCTTGAAATCTTTCTTACTTTCCTCCTTAGTCATTATCTAAGGTGGCAATGGTACAACTAGAATGCCTGCTCCTCTAACATTCCGAGTAATTGAGCCAATAATGTAACCATTAGGTTAACTGCAGAGGTTATGGATTATTTTGTAGTATTTTTCCTATTCTATATGCTCAACTGGTCCCTGCCTAACATTGGCCTAGTTACAAGATTCATATGTACCCTCATGTGGATTAAAATTTCCTCATCCTTATTCACTTATAATAATAGCCCTATCGGTCATGTTAATAAATCTGTAACAAAGACATACAGATCATACCAGTCAGCAGCATGGACTAACAAAACTCCTAGTTATGCAACTTATCAATCTTAAGTAGTAAGTGCAACATGAAATAGTCATAGATCGAGCTAATCTTGGCTCTGATACCATTAAAACATGTCACACACCTTTATAGTGTAACATGCTCCTATAGAATAACTAATCATCTCCAATAATAAAGGAAATCATTAATTATTCTACAAGGAATTTGTACATTTTTTTTATTAAAGTCCTCATAATTTGATCATATAAAAATTCATTTCATAAATATGAGTACATACATAACATCTATAACAGGTTGCACAAAGCTACCATTCATAACCAAAATACATAAATGTCATATCATTATAGATCAAGTTCTTTTTGGTTTGCAAAATACAGTGGTATCATTCATTAGACAAAATAAGTATAATTACATATGGTTTACTGCCTTCAAGATCAATAATTACATAAACAAAAGGTAACTTGGAGCTCGTTACATGTGTCTAATTCTTGAACTGAGAAAGAGTTTGTCAAAAATAATAACTCCATTATCTGATTATCAATGATCCTGACTCTCCCCTATTGCTACCGGGGCTAAGTTCATCAAATAACAAACATTGAGTATATAAATCAATGATGCTATATAATAAATGCATTAATTCATAACATACTCATAATATCATAATAATTACGTTATATAACAATTACATAGCATTTCTTATTCAGCATATATATAAATCATGTAATCTTGTGAGTAATTTGAGTATATGTCCATATAAGATCAATCATAATCTTTCTCTGTGCAAAGCAATATATATAGCATCACTTAATTGAAAACTTTCATGAATGAGAAAGTATAAAATGATGTATGACCTTGTGAATGCAATCATGCTTTACATTCCCCTCTATTTTTTCCTATTTCATTTCATGTCATCTCTGTTTATTATGCACAATCTGTATTGGGTTCTTTTCTTTGTAATATACCACTTACATTGTTTTATAAAGAAACATACTATTTCATAACATTGTTCCTTCATAGGAATGTATTATAACTCTATAACCCAATACATTTTTAGTTATCATTGACATAGACTAATGTATCAGTTTCATTGAGTAAAGCTATAAATATCTCTCACTTTCCTTCTTCCTTATTCCTCCTATATGTCATGCCATAAATGTGTATATGTACATGTATGATTCATGATGTGATGTAATAATAATTATAGGATAGTATCATATATAACTCTTGACATCATAATTTATTCTTAATCATACTTTATTAATATACTTCCACTATTTGACCATATTGATAGGTCATAGTAGAGATAGCATAAACCTGCTATTGCTTTGCCTTTATCCAGGTATTATGGGTGAAGGCATTATAGACTCCTTTGTTAGACCTATAATATTTCCATTGCATATGCATTTAGTAAAAGAAGTCATAACACCTTCATAGTGTAGCATCACCACAAACTCATTCATCAACTTATACAAGTAGCATGCATGTTTACATACTTTCATTTCATTTCACATTGTATTATCAAGTTAGTATTTATTCATGCTTTCCAGCTAAGCATTATTATCTCATAACACTTCAATCATATGGTATAATGAGTAAATCAAGTTGCTAAAATCTTAGACCTTGAGTAAATCAAGTTGCTAAAATCTTAGACCTTGAGAAGTTTGGGGTCCAACTTGAGGTACAAAATTCCAGCATATGTAGTATGCACATACTTAAGATTATTTGATCCTAATGTTAACCACTGCCTTTTAATTAATCATGCACTAAAACATCATATTCTACACTTATGAATGTACCATTTCATAAAATTAAAGCACAAAAACTCATACATTAGGGCCTCCTAAACTCATGTTGTCGTAACCTTTAATATAAGTACTAAAAGTGTGCATTTATGCATACTTCACCTAACTAGCATGGTATCTTATATGCTTTTACATAAAAATTGCATAAATCATCACCTAAAGATCATATAAAATAGGAAATTAGAGCAATCTTAGCCCCACATACCATTAGGATAAAAAACAATCCCCTAACCATATACACATTACACAATTTCACTTACACAAGCGCAATTGAGCATGCACTAACTTGTACAATTATTTACCATATCATGAGGCATTCATTAAGCACCAATATCTTGATGGAACAGTATCCCACCATCATAACAATAACCCATAGAATCAGTTTTGCCATTCTATAACAACCACACCACTATAATTCCTTTTTATGCATACACTAGCAATATGCCTTCCATTACACTACATGCATTTATACTTGCATTAAACATCTCAATTCAACTTCTAAACATGGAATTAACAAAAACACACCTAAATATATCATTCATACTCATTTAATGCATAGTTACCAGTCTAATTAAATGACATAAAGTGCACACAAAAGGGCATAAACATAAAACACACATAAGTTACGTTAAATGCAATGTATATTACCCCTAACTTGCAACTTCAGCATGTTTAACACAAACCCCTTATAAATAGTCATTTCCTACCTCAACATAACACTAATCTACCATATTTTTCAAGCAAGTAATCAAAACTCATTCAAAAACACTTCTACCATTAAAAAGCTGAAATCAACATAATGATAAAAACAAAGGCAATTACATCATCCCCTAACTCCAATTCACTAACTTTAGCCTCAAAATGACTTAGAGCTAACAACCACCCCTCTAAGCAGCATCCAAGAGTTCACACACAAAAAAAGAGGGTTGAGGTTCAACATACAATATATAACAAATGTCAAAGGAGCATTCTATTACATCAACAAAAATAATTTGGCATCTTTAATAATTCCCCTTCCATAGTTCAATCAAAGCTCAATCAAATGAGGGAAATCCTCATGGTTTCAAGCCCTCACAAAAAGAGCCAAATTAAGATGCACAAAGAGAGTAGAAGGGTGCAAGCTAAAAGAATCATACGATCATAAGAACAAGCATGTATAAATTTGGTTCCTACTCACTTTTTAATGTCAATCTTCACCTTCAATCTATCACAACTTGACCAAAAAAGAAGAAGGAAGATAGGTTTTGGTTTTTAACATGGAAAAAGAGAGAAAAATGAAAGCTAAACCAACCTAAAAGGGGAAAAGGAGAAGGACCCAAAAATGTTGACCTTTAATGAACACACACATGGCACAATTTCGTCCCTTAATTCCATAGTATCTCTTAAGTCATATTTTTATATTTTTTTATTATGACATCATACATAAACTCATTTACTTATTTATTAACATAATTTTATATGTCCTCTTATCTTAATAATTCACATATGTTTTTTCTTACTTAAGTAAAAGTAAATATATATGTCATCATCATAATGTATTTATGACATTCATGCATAAGTCTTACATGAATCATAACTATACATATTTTCACCATCATTTTCATATTCAAATAAATCATATAATGTATATAAGTAGTTAATAAACTCTTATCAACATCATAAAGGCACTAAACACCTCTTAGCATGCATGATTCATTACATACCCTATACTTCATTTGTTCATAAACCTTATAACCCAATACATTCAAATGAGTTCTAAGCATCATTAAATCATATCATATCATGTTTCATAAATTGAATCATTTGTAAATCATCACATAGATAAATCATTCATGCATTTAATGCACATTTCATGCAAATTATTATAGAATAAGCATAGAATCCATGCACATAGTAAATGCTTCATGTGTGAGGATGTGACATAGATGTACCCCCTAGTTATGAGAATCCCTAAGGTTTCATCAAGGATTAGTTGATATGGCCTCAGAACCCATTGATTTATATATATGACAAGCTTGGTTGCTTGTACAAGACATCTTTTCCTTTGTTAATGAGGGATGAGATTGAGTTTGATCCGTCAAACACCACCCATATAAGTAGCTTAAGTGCATTATCATGATTTTAATTTTATTTGTCTAACTATGCTTGACCTATGCAAGTACTTTATGTTATCATGGCTAATGTTACAAGATTGTTGATAGGGCTACACCATTATCACAGCTTTAAGATGCTATACATCTAGGTATGTGCCTATTATGACCATGTTTATAATGTTTATACCTGTATACATAACTTAAATGCCTATATGATTATGTAAATATAGATGAGTTGGCACTTTAAATGAGAAGAATGAGACTGCTATGCTTGGATGACCTAGCAGATGGGTAGAAAGATCACGTGACTGACTATACACTTAAAGAGATACAACATCAAGGTCCCTAACAATCTTACTTCGGATGAGGATCAATTAAGAGATGATGACACCTAGATTAGACATGACATCCGACTCTATATACATGGTATCATAACTATGTACCTTTTGTATTAGGACATAGTGTAGAAAAGTGCAGCCTAACATAGCTAACCAGCCTCGTACACATAACTACTAAAACATAACCTATATGTTCTTCTTTGCAGGAATAGACAATGACTCAGTAAGCACTATCTACTTTTTATACTACCTCTCGCCCGTAAGGCAATACTAGGCTAATTGAACAAGTTCAAAATCCAATACCTAAAGACATTCTAATAGGTGCTCCATCAATTATGCTTTTCTACATGTCACTGTGTAGTTTTAGGACTCAATAACCTATGTCTTCCAGTTTAAAAATGTGGAGTTGTATTTGATGTATGAGGAGTTCATTGCTATCCTTGGAGTCATATATAACATGATGATCATGTTGACCATATCGGTGCTTACTGGGGAGGCGATCCTATATCTGATTAAGGTATTTG
Source organism: Dalechampia spathulata (assembly GCA_948192965.1). NCBI lineage: Eukaryota > Viridiplantae > Streptophyta > Magnoliopsida > Malpighiales > Euphorbiaceae > Dalechampia > Dalechampia spathulata. The sequence goes on along the minus strand of CANYBF011005636.1, from coordinate 8,305 downwards.
ACATCAGCCCTATTACAGTGGGTTATTATAGAATATATAGGGTTATATAGATCTTACCACTATCTTCTGACTATGCAGTCACAAGCTAGTGACTACCCCCTCATAGTTGAGAGTACCTAGATTTAGGTTATTAGTATGGTTTCTATTCATCGACCCATCTAGTCATGGGGATCTAAATATTGGTCCTGTGATAAACCAATTAGAACAGGGTTGAACCCTTTTTCTAATGATCATAATAAAGATGATCCTTGGGCTAGACAGAGTGAAGTGGGCCAGTCTATTGCAGGGATGAATTTTAAGCCACCTTTGTAGGTTTACAACCTAGAAAAATAGTATTCTTACCATAATTTTTGCATGAGTCACCTTTTATGAGGTTTTCAACTCATCAAGCTATTTAATCTTACTTCAAACCTTAATTTTTACCTAAACTACCCCCTTAGGTTTTTAGCTCAATAGATCACTTTAATTTTTACCTGAGTAGCCTTTAATTTTCATTTAACATGCATAACACATTGCAAAATGTGCTCCAAACATTAGAAAAATGATATAATGTACTCCACCTTCCACAGACTAAATGTAACATGCTTCACATATCTAAAATACTCATAGGAGGCCACAAGGCATGTATACAAGCTAGGATTGATAATGAGGATCGATACCAAGCCATATCAAAGAAAACCTAAGAATGCAATGTACGGATGAAAAGTTAGGGTCAACAGTAGTCTAACAGCTCTATTTTTCTCCATGCACCAATCTTCTAAGGCAATCTCTAAATTGGTGACATATTTGTCTACACCAACAATATGCTCCATTCATTCTCTTACAAACTCCCATATAAGGTTGATAACAACTAACATATGATCTTAGTGTTATCATCTACATCAACCTAAGGCCTTGTTACCCCATATAAGGTAAAGCTTAATGTCTTTGAAATTCAAGATATCTAGGAACCTTATCATGATGATATTTATTAGTCCTTTTTAGATTGAGGTATATAACTGTCTTATTTAAATCTCTTCCTTTCTTGATCTTTAGTTAAATCCTCTATATCAAGTTATTTCTTAGCCTTCAACATCAAAGCACTATTGTGGGTGAGGCTTTTGCTGTAACCCAAAGCAAGGCTTGCGACAGACGATACCGAGGGGCTCTCTTGAGGTATGATATTAACCCGATAAGGATTGTAAGATAGAGTCACCACCGGATGATTTTGGATTTGGTTCAACTAACCTATAGCATGAGTGCGAAGTCAAACCCTTTAGAGATGGGTTCAGGTGATAAAGATATATTTTCTTAGAGTTTTAAATTTGATTTTACCATTTTAATCGATCTAATTATCTTAAACAAGTGAGCATTCATAAGCATAAATAAAGCATGCAATACAATGTAGCATGGCAATAATCATAACAGATGTATCATGACATAAGCATGGCATAGGTAAATGAATGACATGGTATCATGACATAACAATCATGGTAAATATAGCATGTGAAATGATATAGCATAAACATGATATGTGAGAATAATATAGCATAGGCATGATATATGAAAATGGCATGGCATAAGCATGACATATGAAAATGATATAGCATAAGCATGATACATGAGAATGACATGGCATAAGCATGACATGTGAAAATGACATGGCATAGGTATAACATGTCATACCTTAAACCTGGTGTAACATGCTCCTATAGAATAGTTAATGATCTCCTAAGCAAGGAAATCATTAATTATCCTACAAGGGATCTATACATTATTTTTATTCATTTAACTATATTAGATAATATATACCTATAATCTGATGACATTTGTAAACATGGATAATATCAATACATAATATTACGCATCCACTATATCTTATACATATGTCATATATCTATTAGGTATACTCAAACCATCATTCATTATATGAGATTTGTGTACTTAAATTTACATAAAAGGGTGGTATCGATATTACACATAACAAAAGTACATAACATAAGTATTATTGCCACTAAGGTTAATATAATAAGTTGTATATACAAAAGACATCTTAAAGTATGTTACATTTGTCCAATAATGTTTTGAAAACGAGATTCACTAAAATCACCACCTCTCTTGACCATAGATCGATCAATCTAAACTCTCACCTAAAGGTCCTGGTCCTGCATTCATCAAATGATAAACGTTGAGTATAAAATTAAGTGATGTTGTAAAATGAGTAAATAACATGATCGTGTATCATAAATAACATAAAAATATCAAATCATGGCAAACCATCATTAAGCAATATAATTGTATCATATCATGTCACTTTGCACCATTCTTTATCTATTATAAGCAATGCATAGAGTATATTAATGCTATAAGGAATCCATTGTAATATTTATTATATCCAATATTGTATTTGAACGTCATTACTATGTATACTTTTTTGTATAAGCATAACTATAGTGCATTTATCATTTTATTCACTATATTTCATGATAAATGAATGATAATGTATGTCTGTAAGAATGCAATCATGCTTTGCATTCTCCTTCTGATTTTCTTGTAATATTTCATTTCTTTTCTATATGATTATACACAATCCCGTACTGGGTCTTTTTCCCTATGTATTAGTACTGTATCATTCTTTGCTTTCTATAGGAACATAACATTTCTCTATGGTTCCATGATAGAAACTTATATTGTATGATTCCATCAAAGGAATTGATAATAATTATATGATTTCATTAAAGGAATCGATAATAACTATATGATCTAGTACGCTTTCATTAAACTTTACTCTATATATCACTTTCTTTTGCCTCTTATATCCTTTATATGATATGTCATGAATATGCATTTATGTATGGATGATCATAACATGATGTATAATTGATGCTTTAATGATCGTATGCAATGATGATCATAGGATACCATTCATAATGTAAACTCATTACATTGTTATCATCAGCATATAAGTGAAAAGTCATTATTTCAAGAATCTACATGAGGTCATAAAGTGAATAGCATAAACTTGTTATCACTTTGCTCTTATCGATAACTCGTAAAGAAGTATGAGTCTCATTTATTAAACCTATAGCATTTCCATTTTAATTTCACTTAGTGAAGTCATTCATAAAATGCACTTGACTTATCATCTTTAAGAATCCATAATCATTCATGACATGTAACCACCATTCCACTTTGATTCATAATGAGCATATAAGCACAATACCATTGTATAATATTTCTCACTTCATAAGTAGGAATCATGTATACCTTTTGGCCAACTTATGTCTAGGAAACATAACACCCTCTATTAAATATGTTTACACATCATTGACTTTCATTTGAATACATGATAAGCCAATATTCACATACATACCATAACACACCTTTGTATTCAAGTACAAAGGCATATATAAGTCATACAAATGCATACACTACAACATTATACAATTGTAGTTACAGAGAAAAGTATAGCTAATTCAATAAAATGCTATAATAAAATGATTTAGCTATAGAAATTCATCTTGTAGCTTCTCGTAGTAAAAAATGGTGTAGCTATATTTTAGCTATGGAATTTACAATTTTTAAAACTAAGATTAGTAATTTATAACTACATATTTAATTATATAATAGCTAAAAACTTAAAATATTTTGATGAACCTTGTATGCCAAATAAGGAGGCTATGAAATTTCTAAAATTATTAGAAGATGCTCAACAACAATTATATTCTAATTGTGAAGACTTTACAAAATTATCTTTCATCGTGAAGTTATTCCAAATCAAATGCCTTTATGGATTGAGTGATAAAGCAACTAATAACATTATGCAATTATTAAACAAGCATTACCTGAAGGTAAGATGATTAATACTTTTATGAATCTATTTCATAAATTTCCTCTTTCTGTTTTTTTAAAAAATGAAATTATAATTTTCTTTTTACTAATTTGATATAACTTTTTTAACAGATGAAACATTGCCTAAGACCTTTTATGAAGCTAAGAAAATGATTCAAGATTTGGGTTTGCACTATGAAAAGATTGATGCTTGTGAAAATGATTGTATGTTATTCTGGAAGAATCATACAAATGTAAAACATTGTTTAGTTTGTGGTGAATCAAGGTGGAAACAAATTGAAGGTCAATCAAATATCACAGGTACAAAAATATCTAAAAAAGTCTTACATTATTTTCCTTTAAGACCTAGATTGTAGAGATTATTTATGGCATCAGAAATAGCAATAGACATGAGATGGCATTATGATAAGTGTCTTAAAGATGAATTTTTAAGACATCCAGCTGATTCTGATGTATGGAAGAATTTTAATGAGTCAAATCTAGGTTTTGCTTGAGATCCTCATAATATTAGACTTGGAATAGCATCTGATGGAATTAATCCTTTTGGAAATTTAAGTGTTTCATATAGCACTTGGCCAGTTATTATCACCATTTATAACTTGCCTCCTTGGTTATGTATGAAACAACCATATTACTTGTTATCTTTACTAATACCTGGACCTAAAGCACCTGGGAATGATACTGATATATACTTGTAACCATTAATTGAGGAGTTGAAAGATTTATGGTATAATGGTGCAAACATATATGATATTCTAAAAAGGAGAATTTTTGCATGTGAGCTGCACTTCTATGGACAATAAATGATTTTCTTGCGTATGCTCACATGTCAATTTGGAGTACTAAAGGAGAATTAGCTTGTCCATCATGAAATAAAGATACATATTCTATTTGACTTAAACATAGTCATAAGTTCTCTTATATGGGTGCTCGTCAATTTTTACCTCTAAATCATAGATAGCGTAAAATAAATCTTTTTTGATGGAAAAATTAAGAAAAGATTTAACCTTAATTGGAGAAAGAAAAGCATTTTTTCCAGTTGCCTTATTGGAAAAATAATTTATTGCACCATAATCTTGATGTTATGCATATTGAAAATAATATTTGTGATAACATAATTAGCACATTATTGGATATTGAAGGGAAAACAAAAGATTGTTTGCACTCTTATCATGATCTCAAAGAGATAAGTATTCACACTTAATTGCATTCAACTAAAAGAGATGACAAATGGCATTTTTCAGCTTCATGTTACACATTATCTGCTAATAAGAAGTTCAAAATATGAAAATTTTTGAAAATGATCAAGGTTTCACATGGATATTCCTCCAATATTTCATGTTGTGTAAAAGTGAAAGAGCGTAAGATGCATATTTTATTAGAAGAGCTTCTTCCATTAGCGATTCGAGGGATAGTGGCTACTAATGTGTATAAGGCTATCACTGAGCTAAGTATATTTTTCAAGGAGTTATGTTCTAAGATATTGAAAAAAGAAGTGTTATTGCAAATTGAATCTCAAATTGCAATAACCTTATGCAAGTTAGAGAAAATATTTCCACCTTCTTTTTTTGATGTCATGATACACTTGGCTGTTCATCTAGCTTTTGAGGCAAGAATAGCTAGACCTGTTCAATATCGATAAATGTATCTAATTGAGAGGTAACATTGAAATATTTAACAATTTTTTTCATTTTCATTCTTTACATGTAATATTCAAATTACAATTGCAGGTTTTTACGTAAATTGAAATGTTATGTTCATAATAAAAGTTGACCAGAAGGTTCTATTGCAGAAGGATATCTTGTGGAAGAAATTCTAATATTTTGCTCAAGATATTTACATAATATTGATACTAAATTTAATCAATTGAAAAGGAATTCAAAAGATATCAAGATTGATCCAAGCAAGTGGCTATCTATATTTTCCTAAATGGATTATCCTTTAACAAAGGATAACTTTAGAACTCTAGAGGAACATGAACGAAAACAAGCACATGAATATGTGTTAAAAAATTATGTAGAAGTTCAACCATATTTAAGGTATGCTTCTTTATCTTTTTTTTTTTGCATAGATTTTTTAATGAACTTATTGTTCTTAAATATGTTTTACAGTGAATATGAATAAGGCATACAAGAGTTAGAGTTTCCATATTGGTTTATGATAAAGTAAGTAATAAATATTAGCTTTCTCAATTATTTTTCTTATGGTTTAGTAATTTGTTATTTTTATTCTAATTACAATAGATCTTGCAATAACAAAAAGAGAGGAATTCTTAAAAGGATAAAGAGATATTATCATTAGCTCGAGGTCTTTTATATGGTGTTCAAAGATTTTTTGGATATGTTATAAATGGTTACAGATTTCATACTAAGCAAGTTAAAGGGAAAAAGGAAATATCAAAATAGTGATGTTTTAGTGAAAGGTGTGACAGGTATTGAAAGTACAAACTATTATGGAATTCTTAATGAAATAGTTGAACCTCAATATTTAAAAGGAAAACGTGTTGTCATGTTTAAGTGGGATTGGTGGGATGTTCATAATATCATAAAGGGCATCAAGGTAGACAAATATGGTTTTGTTAGTGTTAACACAACTTAAAAGCTTGTAACGAATGAGCCATTTATGCTTGCTTCATAAGCAGAACAAGTGTTCTATGTTAAAGATAACCTGCATACCAATTGGGAAGTTATTGTAAAAGGTCATCCAGATAATGTTTATGATGCTACATTAGTATATATGTCTAATTCTAACAAGTTATTAATGAATGAAGAAGCTTTTCAATAACAAGGTTTAGAAGTTGTTCCTAACTTTCAAAGCAATGTTGTAGATGATGACAATTATATAGATTGGGAGAGAAGTGAGATTGATTCATACACCACTCCTATTAGTGGTGATCATGACAACATGGTTGGTAAAGATATGGATTCTGAAACTGAAACAGAAGATGAGGACTTTATCACGTCCTTCAGCTGTGTCCCATAGAATGATTATTAACTTCCTAACCGAGAAAGTCAATAATTATTCCATAAAGGATTCCATACATTTTGTAAAAAAAATTTTTTTTTACAATATAAATATATTCATAGTACTAGCATGCAAACTCATATTAATGCAAACCATTTATTGTTCCAGATTTATAACATCATATTTATGTTATTAAAGTTATAACTTACACACATTCATATTTTACATTTCTTTAATTCTGCCCAACATACTTATTTGACTACTGGAGTACTTTATTTAAATAGTTGCATGATAATTTATAACAATAGAAGTCTGAAGGAATACTTAAACCATTTACCAATAAAATGTTGATATGTCCAGCTGCTTTACTGAGGTTCCGTTTCTGCCACTTGGCTTGATCCTACGTTTATCAATTGACAAACATTGAGAATAAACTTAACGGTACTAGTTAAAATTTAAAGCATTTATATTTCACAAAATGTTGATGCCAAGAAATCATTATGTCAAACATGTCAAACAATAAGCATATTTTATTTTCATAATATGCCATAAAAGTATATATTATTTAGCACGACTATGATAAAATTTCAATCAAAAGTAATATTCAAGAGCAGTTGATTTATATAATCATATCATGGATTCACATCATAGTATGTCGTATGTCATGAAATATGAATAGTGCATATTTATGAGAATGCATTTATACTATGCATTCTCCCTCTTATTCCCCGTTCATCATATTATTTAATGCCCATTTACTGGATCTTTCATTATACCATAACTTTGATTCTAAACATATGAGCTCATTTCATTTAAATTCAATTTCTTTTATATCATGATAATATATTATTTTATTCCCGTAGGAATTTATATCACTGTGCCCAGCATAATCATTTAGTCTTTTTCTCATATCACATCATATTCATTTTCTCCTTATGTCACTATGTCATGTTTATGTTAAATGCTTTATGTTCATGATATATATAAAATGCATAAGTAAATTAAATTATTGTAGTGCTATTGCATTACCAAACCTTTATCTCTTAGATCATTTAATGATCGAGGACTTTAAACATTCTAGCACAAACCTGGTATGTCCTTCCCTTTGTTAATATCCTTCGGTGATTTGTGAATATTTTCCACTAATTTACCTATTCCACTATCAATATTAATCTTTTATTAGTAATTAAATTCATCTTTGATTCTTCCTATATTTCTAATTATAGCATAAATCAATAGCATTCATAATTCATCTTAATAATAACTTATTTAATCATTTTATTCTATTTATTCCCGTATTTCTACTATGACTTATTTATATTTATTATTTGTTTTGTATTTTTAATACCTTAAAACTATTTTCACTAGTTGTCACACCCGACCCATACCCAGGAGGACATGCTCCCGCGACACAGACAGCAGCCCCCAGAAGAAGGCCAGTGCCGGCACCGCCAGGGATACATCAAGCAACGTCGTATGGGGACCCGCTCTAAGCCTAATGGTGGTTATG
>CANYBF011005258.1:0-15997 GCA_948192965.1 Dalechampia spathulata | reverse complement strand
TAAAGGAACAAGGTAAGAAACAGTTAATGCAAATCTGGTAATATCATATCTTTGGAATAAAATGAAAGTGCTCAAATTGATAAATAACACGCGAGCTAGATTAGATGTAATATTTAGTAATTTCTTTTAAAGAGTGGTAGATGGCGAAAAGTCTACAACTTATAATGGAAACATAATCATATCAGATGAAATGGTGGTACAAAATGATGGAAAAGATTCATGCGAGAAGGCATTGATATAAAATGTATTTGTTGATTTTTTTGAGAGCTCGATATCATCAGAATACATGAAAAATTGTACAATATTGACAATGAAGAATGAATATGTGGATAAACTGAATCAGATGATAATAGATATGTTCCCGCGAGAGACTCAAGTATACCTTAGTTATGACCATGTAGTTGATGATGTCAATACTAATTATTAAAAAGAATTTCTGAATAGCTTGCAATCGAATGGAATTCTATCACATAGACTACAGTTGAAATTTACTTGCCCAATAATACTTTTAAGGAATTTTAATGCATCAAATGGATTGTGCAATGGAACTCAAATGATATGCAGAAGATTTAGAAAAAATGTCATACATGCTGAAATAACAGTTGGACAATATGTTAATAGACAAATATTACTATTAAAAATACCACTTAATCCACGAGAAGGTGAAAAAATATTCGTTCCAATTTAAAAGAAAACAATTTCCAATACGATTATATTTTGTAATGACTATAAACAATACATAGGGATAAATAATACCAAACGTAGGAGTATACTTGCCAAAAGATGTCTTTCCACATGAACAATTATATGTTCCATTATTAAGAGCGATTTCAAGCTCAACAATAAAGATATTAATAAAAAAGGATAATTTTAAAAAAAGGAATCGACATATACAAAAAATGTAGTCTATAAAAAGGTTTTGCTATCAAATAGATAAATAAATATTTATTTTCATTTTTTTGAATGAATGGATGAAAATATTATATAAACAATATTTTAAATTAGTATATAATACTTAAATGTCAAATATTAATTTAAAATTATAAAAAATATTACTATGATAAAAAAATTTGAAAAAATGAAATATAAAATTATTACCAAATGACGGGTTAAAAAAATCATACTAACGTGTAGCGCACGTCATGAAACTCTAGTTTAGTTAATATCATCAGTCTCGGTGTTTAGCCTAATTCTTTTAGCAAGTAAGAAACTAATAACAAATACTTGAATTTTTATTATAATTATAATTATAGTAAGTTTAATTGCAAAATTAGCCCAATGGATTGTTGATAGGCTCTCGAACTCTGTTTTTCTTTTGGCTCAACCTCAATCATTGTATTAAGCTAACCATCATTTTGGCTCATACATCTTCTCTTATCATTCTGCACTTGATAATTAATGGTTTTATGATCACAATTTTTTTCTAATTCTTATAATTAATATTCTTTTATTTGACCTATCAATTAATTCAGTAAGATAGATATAACAATTTTGTCAAATATTGTTTAACGTATGATGAGGAGAAGATTCATCTACTCGTGTTAGCATAGAAATAATGTAAACATGTTGGCTGGGAAAACTGCATTGCCTTTTCATCAAGCTAAAGTCACTTTAAAAATGTACTGACAATGCTTAGTTCAAGTGATAAAACTACAAAATTGTTTAAATAAGCTATCAAAGAGTCCTTAAACATGCAATAGTACTCATTAGAAGATCTTAACCTTTAAAAAAGATCAGTTTCATTTCAATGAAAAAAAATGAATCCGTGGGAAAAGGCAGGTAAAAGGGTATACGAGCATAAATAAACAAGAAGAAGAGCTGACTTATTATGATGATATGAAAGGAAAGGCAACACTACCAAAATTAAGAGGGACATAAATGCACATGGGGAAGAGCCACTGATCACATGAAAGTAACATGGACTTTTATTTTGCTTGCTTCCCCAATGCCACCCAATCTTTCATCATATTATGCTGCTTACGGTACCAATAATAAATACAAAGCTAAATAAAACAGGTGCCATTCATATTACGTTGGGGACAAGTTTAGGGACCCCTTTGACTTACCTATATCACAAAACATAAATTAAATTAGCCCAACACTACATAGCTAGCTATATAGAAAAAGGAAGAAAACTCTCAAAGGGGAATCCATTCATTTATGAAGTGGTGCGATTCTGTGTCCAAAAGTTCCAAACTGCTGACCCGCTTCATGTTTTCTTCCTCTTGTTCGTTATCAACAGAAATATACGTCCCATGATTGGCATTTAATCATCAATTTCAAAATAAAAGTATCTTGTTTTGTTTATTATATCCTTTTTTTCTTTTTTGCTAATGCCTCCATTGTATATATTAACATTATCCTCGACATACATCACAAATTCCTAAGTTCTAAATTCTTACAATTTCAAGATTCATGGGGATGTTAAAAAGGGGAAATTTAGATCTTGCCCACAATTTTCTACAATTAAATGACAGAACCCTAAAGAGATAGTTGCTTTTGTCACATGACTAGGTTCGTGGCATCAATGCTACCAATATGTTATTTGAAAATTCAAATACGAAACAGTGGAATCTCATTAATTGATACGTTCATCACACATTTCTATACTTCAACATCAACGATAATGCCTTCAAAAATGCTTCATGCTTACTCAAGTTAATCATATGATTGCATTTATTCTATTAATATAATTTTTTAACTGATGCGTTAGTCACAAGAAATTACAAAAATTCTTGAAGTAAAATTGCGATCCGCATTCCATGTGTTATGTTCATATATTTTAAATTATTGTATTCAAACTCCCAAAAATAATGATTTTTAAGAAATATTCGTCATTTTATAGAGGATAATATGTGTACGTGGATCAAATTTGGATTATCCAAATGTGATATGATTAAATATCGTTAATTATAAAGATCTATAAATATATATATATATATATGTATTAATACATAATCAATATCGAAGAATGTGAGAATCACCATTCGGGTAACCAAGACATTTAAAAATAATTTGACATCAATCATTTTCCTACCAGAAATAAGAATTATCAAATTGTCATATTCATACATTCGAATCCCCTTAAAAAAATAAATCAAAATAAAATGTCATAGTAGGATCCAATTAACCATGAAAACCTATTACTTATATAACCTAATAATTTGAAAACATTTTTTAAAAAAAAGAATATTACAAATAACAGCGTTTTCACTTTCACTTTTCAAAAATCTTGGCCCAACTCTTTTTTATGTCCTCCTTTTCTAGATATGAATTTTTTATTTTCATTCATGGTTTATTTTCATCCTTTTCTTCTTGTTATTATTTTTTAGACCTTGATTCTTGATTATATATTTCTTTTATTTGTGGTTACGTATTATGTTTTACTATAATTTTCTTTAATTTTCTCTATGAAATCCAAACAAATAAAATAGCTCGATATTTGATTTCTCTTTTGCAATCTTTTTGTTATTATTGAATTTTTATGATAAATATCACAAATTTATTGGTTAGTATGAGTTCTTATACCAGCTATATTCAAGTTGCACTTTGTTCATAATTTTTTTGTTATTCTTATCTCATTTATTGAAAATTTTATTAAATAAAAAATATATTAATTAACAATTTTAATGTGGAGATTTTGTTGTAATATTTTACTTATTTTGCTATACATTCATAAATTAAAGAAATAGCAAAAGAATATTATAATTTATTATGAAATTTCAAGGAAGAAGTATAACGTTTTAAGGAGAAAAAAGTATAATGTTTCAGGAAAAATGAAATTGATGAAATATATTAATACAAGTTAAAATTGATGTTATAGTATTATATTTTTAAGTTTGTTTTATTATTTTTAAAATGAATACTTATAAAATGTAATCTCTAAGTATAATTTTAATGGTTCTAAAGAAATATAATTGTATTTTTTTTATGTCTCATTTTATTTAGTTTAAATGGTTTCGCTAACTATTTCTTGATTTGTTTCAAAAGTTGTTGCATAGTGATTGTATACCTTCTATATCCCTTTTATATATTTGTTATTTAAATATTATTTTATGTTCCATATTTTGTATGTTTTTCTATCTTGAATGTCTTCTTGTATTAAACTTTACATAGTTTTCATAAAATATATTGTAAATATTTGTATATTTGATAATTTAATTTGTTTTTCTATCATAAAAAGTTTCATATTATTTGCATTCTTTTTACATCCTTCTTGTATCTCTTTTATATACTCTTTGTATACATATTATATCTTTATTTTACACTAATGATTCTTTTTTTATTTTTAAAAAATTTGAACAATTTTACATATTTTTCTATTTTCTATTTTTGTTTAATTGTTGTAATACTTTTGTAAACTATTTGTATATTTATTTTATTTTTATTTTTTGGTTAGTATAAGTATTTAGTTGTCATATTTAATTCTCTAGCTTTAATTTTCATTATTTGATTGTCACATAATATTTCTATTTCCAATTCCTGCTTTAGTTGTAATTTATTTTCAATTCCTGATTTGGTAGTTATATTGCTAGTTTTATTCCTAAATTATATGGATCCCAACTATGCTTAAGGATTGTTCTACAATTTATTTTTCTAGCATTTAGCTTACTATTTTACATACTATTTTTTGGCTTTCAATTAAAATTTGTATTTGATGTCTTCAACTGTAGAGTAGTAATTTTACTAGTGTTTGACCCCTTCAATCCTTGGGGATGATACTTGTAAAGATTAGGGTTTAAGATGAATTAAAGGAAATTGGTTATAATTCTCATTAATGTGAATGGCAAATATATAGATATTTGTACCAAGGGTTACAAGCTAAATAAGATAATTAACAAGTAAAAGAATACAAAGATATGACTAAATATACACCTAATATACAACAAATGTATGTGGTATATACTAAATAATAAAATAGAATTTGACAGTCCCTTACACACCCCCTTAACCTGAATCCATAGTAGAACAATGGTAAAGCTTGCCACAAAAATAGTGAAATAGTCAGGTGTTCAATGGTTTGATTAGACTATCAACTAATTGATTGGCATTAGAGATGAATTTGACCATGAGACAACCCATCTTGACATGTTCATGTATAAAATGATAATCCAACTCCATATGTTTCGTTCACCCATGAAAGATAAGATTCGCTATCAAATAGGCATCACTAATGTTGTAGACCTAAAGGTGCACAAGAAGAGCGCTAGGAAAACCAATTTCATGAAGCAGTGAACCCAACCATATAATTTTTATCATGACATTACCAAAAGCCTTGTATCCATATTTCATGGATGAATGGGAAACTATTGGTTGCTTATTTAAGGACCATGAAATAAGATTGTCACCTATGTAGACCAAATACCCACCAGTGGGTTGGCAATCATCCAGACAACCTGCCTAATCACTGTCAAAAAAGGCTTGAAGCTTGATAGTAGATCGTGTGGTAAAAGTAAGACCAAGAGAAGCAATTCCATGAAGATAACAAAGGAGACACTTAACTGCTTGCCAGTGAATATTAGTTGGATTGTGCATGAATTGAGCTAACTTGTTAATGGGAAAGGAAATGTCAAACCTGGTGAGAGTCAGCTACTAAAGAGAATTAAGAACTTGATGATATTGCTTAGGTTACAGATAAGGAGAACCCATTTCCTTACTCAAAGTAGGAGCCATAGGTATTGGTATAGCATACGATTTGGAATGTAGCATATTGGTCTCACAAACAATATCCTTCAAATATTCTTGTTGACTAAGGACTAAGCCTATAGGTTGACAAAAGACTTGAATGCCTACAAAATAATGCAAAGGGCCTATATACTTGACAGGAAACACCTATTTAATATACTGAAGAAACCAATCAAGCTTAGTAACATCAGAACAAGATAATAAAACATCATCCACATACACTAGAATATAAAATTTTAATGTCCTAATTGTGAGATTGAAGAGAGATGTGTTAGCCTTGGAAGGGGTGAAGCCAAGCTGAAGTAGGTAGTCAGTAAGTCATTTGAACCAGGCCCTAAGTGTTTGCTTAAGGCTATATAATGATCTCTGAAGGCGATAGGCATAATGGGGAAACTATGCATATTGGAAGCCTATCAGTTGCTCCATGTATATTTCATCCTCTAAGTGAAGGTAAGCATTTGAGATATCAATTTATCTAACATGCCAACCATAAATAGTAGCTAATGATAAATAATATGAACAATAGTAAACTTAATGACAGGAGAAAAAGTTTCTTGATAGTCCACACCTTCTTGTTAAGCATAACCTTTGGCCACTAATCGAGCCTTATACCTTTGAAAATTACCATCAAGATGTTGTTTGATTTAAAACACCCACTTATTACTGATAATGTTTTTGCTTGGAGGTCGGGGAACTAGTCTCCATGTTTGGTTCTCAAACAGTGCATTAAGTTCATCCTACATAGCCCTAGGTCATTCTAAAACTATTTTTGCATGTGTTATAATTTTTGGTTTATGGGTAAGGTAGTTTGGTTTGGTATGGGCTATGTGAGCTTGTCGTTTGGCTTTGGTATAGGGCTTAAGTTCCATTACATTGCTATGGATTGGAGTGGGTTTTGGGTTAGCTAAGGGTTATAGGGTTAGGTTGGTTGAATTGTATTGGGTAAGGTCAACCAAAAAATTAAATCCAAGAGAAGATGTAGATAAGAAAGTGTTACGAATGTGAGGAGAAGATTAGAGGAGTGATGAGGATGAAGATGAAGATGGAGATAAATGTGGAGTTTAATGTGTTTCTGGAAAGTTAGTTGTAAGAAATTTGGGTAAGGGTGATTCAAGTTAACCTTCTCGTTGAGGAGATAAAGAGGATAGGGATTTAGGTGGTTCGAGTCAAGTTGATGAATGAGATGATGATTAAGATGAGTTGGCAGATGTGGGTGATTTGTTTTAAATGATATTTGTAGGAGAAAAATAAGGAGGTGAAGTAGGTTTAGGACTCATACTTGATGAGGTGGCTAATGGAAGACCCAAATTGTAGGACATAGCAATAGTAATGTGGAGCCAAGAAGCTTATGTAGGTGCAACACTTAATAGAGTAGTTACCAAATCAGTATATGGGAAAAGTTATTCATTAAATGTTACATGACAGGCATAATAAATTCAACCTATTTTCTTGTCAAAGTATCTATAAGCAGCATGATTTAGACTGAGTCTAAGATTAACACATATAATTGTTCAAAATGAAAATTTATGAGCCTGATACAGTCTAAGCCATGGAAAAATTGCACAACCAAACAATTTGATTTATAAATAGTTCAAATTCTTTTGGTACAAAATTTGAAAAGGAGATTGTTTGGATTGAACATGACTTAGTAATATATTAATTAAGAAAGCACTTTGTTCTAATGCAAAATTCCAAAACTTGAAAGGTAAAGATGCATGAGCTAGTAAAGTTAAAGTAGTGTTAATTAAATGATTAATTTTCCACTCAGCCATTCCATTCTGCTCATATGTATATGGGCAAGCAATTCTATGATGAATACCAACTCATTAATATGCATTTAATTTCTGGTATTCACCTCCCCAATCAAAATGGAAGGATCAAAATTTTACCTGAAATTATCTTTTAATTAATTTTTTAAATTACAAGAAAATATCATAAACCTCACTTTTATTTTTAAAAAAATACACCCAAGTTTATCTAGAAAAATTATCAACAAACAAAACCATGTACTTGTGACCATTGAAGGAAAGAATAGGGGATAGCCCCCAAACATCTGAATGAACAATATCAAATAAAAATGACTCTTGTGTTCAACAACAACTAATAAAATTCTAGATATTTTTCCTAATAGACAATTAGAATAAGGAATCAATTTAGAAGAATTATTGAAAATGCTTTTATTGTGAACCAAATTTTAAAGCTTCTTAATGTTAGGATAATTGAGCCTAGAATGCTATTCATCAAGCGATGCCACCTCAGTTGCCAAGGCCTACTTAATTAGTTGTAATTTGTACACTCCATCCTCACTGGGTCCTCACATCAGCACCCTCTTAGTCACCTGATCCTTAATAATAAAATGAGTGGGCCCAAATTCAAAGAAGCAAGTGTTATTAGCAATAAATTTTTGCACTTAAAATAGGTTTTTAATAGTTTTTAGAATGCATAGTACTTGATTGAAATGTAAGGTATCAATTTTAGAATGGAGATGAGCATTACTAGTATGAGTAATTTGTAAGCCTTGACTATTACCAACATGAAGACTGTCATTCCCATTGTAATCTTAAGCAGCCGTTAGAGCCTAAACATCAAGGGTGATGTGGTAGTTGGCAATAGTATCAAGATACCAAGCTTGTTGAAATTGAGGTGGCATTGGAGGAGCTTGATAACCATAAAGAGAGTGAACATAGTTGGCTTATGGAAAAGTGTAGTGGGGTCTAAAATTGAAAAATGATGCATTCTAAGACGTATATCTGTTGCAGCAAATGGAAGGTATGTGATTTCCTTTTTTGCACATTTGGCAAGGACCCTGAGATCATTATTGGTTGCTATTTTATGACCCATTATTGCCTCTATTGAATGGTCTAGGTAAAGAATAGGAAGGAGTAGAAGTGATGGATTGGGTCAAATTCTTGAGAACCATATGAGCCTGGAGATTATGAAGACCTTGCAACAAATGCTCATGGGCAACTAAGTGCCCATGGAACTCATAAAATAAGACTATTACACTATATTATAGCATTAAACTCAACAAGTGTAAGTTAATTACTTGCAGCTTTGAGTTCATCCACCTTGGCTTCCACTTTTTGAAGATATTCAAAGATAAATAAATCATTATGCTTGAATTCTTGTAATTCAATATGTAATTAAAGCTGTCAGTTTTATGACATGGAATCAAAGGTGTATGCAAGAATTGTCTAAACCTCTTTCATTATCATTAGTCTGATAATATAAGGAAAGATTTCTTCCATTAGAGATGAGAAAAACTAGGAAACAAGCATCTGGCCTTTCTTGAACTACTGCTCATATGTTGGGTTTGATATGTCATCATTGATAGCTTTGAGAATGGTAAGAGAAGGAGAAGGATTAGAGAGAAGATAATTAAGATTCTGATAATTTAGAATAGGCAAAAATTAAGTCTTCCATGCCAAGTAGTTTTTGGTATTCAGTTTAACAGAGAAGGAATGAGAATGAGTAGAAGTAAAAGTGGAAGGAGGAGGTGGATTGGTTGGCGAGGCAACAGTGGGAACGATGAAATAGGCTATTTCGAATAGGGAAGAGGCCATTGTTATGGCTTTAATACCATGTAAAGATTAAGGTTTGAGAGGAATAGAAGTTAAGGGAAATTGGTTATAATTCTCATTAATGTAAATGGTAAATACATAAATATTTATACGAAGGGTTACAAGCTAAATAAGGTAATTAACAAGCAAAAGAATACAAAGATATGACTATATATACAACTAATATACAGTTAATGTATGCAATATATAGTAAATAATAAAGTAGAATTTGACATTCCCTTACAATACCCATATTAT
Source organism: Dalechampia spathulata (assembly GCA_948192965.1). NCBI lineage: Eukaryota > Viridiplantae > Streptophyta > Magnoliopsida > Malpighiales > Euphorbiaceae > Dalechampia > Dalechampia spathulata. Next base: position 6,494 of record CANYBF011005258.1, on the reverse strand, counting down.
ACACAATTCAGGATTATTTTATAGCCATTTTCTAAGATGAACATTTTGAACAAAATCAATTTAGCCTACAATGTTCAATATATACTTAGATGACAAAAATTAGTTGAAAAATGAATCAAAATGATTTCATGTAGATTCATTTATGTAATTTTTTAAATTATTTTAGCTTTTATATTTATTTTGTTATTTAAATTAAGCTTAAGCAATGAAATTCATATAAAAATTATTAATATCATTTTAATTATAACTTTAACTTATAGTTTGTTTTATTGTCAATAGGTATAATTCAAAAATAAACTTGAATTTTTGCATTTTATAAATTTATCCAAAACTTCATGTTTTTCTCAAATTTATACAAATTTTAAGTGATTTAACCCTTAGTTAAGGGACATATATGCCACATGGACTATTTAGACCATTAGGTATGGAATATATGTAATATATTTTTAAAAGATAATGAAACATAATGTTGTGATGTTAATTGTAGGACAGATTTGAAAGTGAGATCAAAAGTTCTAATAAATTAGTCTATACTTCCTTTTAAAAAATAATAAATAAATATTTTTAAGATTGACCTCATATTAAATTTGAAAAATTGCATTACTTATTTGAATAAATTTAATGAGAGTAACATTATAAAATGACACTTTAACTAAAATGTTATTATAATTTTCTTAATTCATAAAATTAAAAGATTAATATTATTAAACTAGAAGGTATCAACTAATGTAAAATATTTTTGATAATTAACTATACATACACATACACATACATGTAAAAATATTAATATTATTATTAAAATAGAATAGATGATAAGAAAAACAAAATACTATTAATCTAAACCTAGAAAATCACCATTAAAAGAATACATAGCAATCCTTATACTAAATAATAACCATAATTTATTACATAAACAAAATAAAAATCTTTGAACTTTCCCTTCAGCTATAGAATAAGCAAGTTAGAGTTTTGTTAAATCTATTAATCAACTCTCTTAAATGTATTTTATACTTATATATAATGGTGGATGGTTAATATCTTTAGGACTACAAAATAAAAATTATAAAAATTATTTCTCAATATATATTTATATACATACACAAATATACATACATGTAATCTTTGAAATTTTGAAATGCAAAGAATAATTGAAAGAATTTCCTTTTAGTGTTTGAATAATTCTTTTAGCAATTATCCTAATATTCATGTTCATATGTGAATTAGATAATATGTTCTTTTCCATTATAAGTTATTTTAAAATTCCACTATATCTAATATTTAAGGCACCGCTCTCTATAACTTTTAGAGCATATGGGTCCATCAAATGTGAACATATGATAGATTTAAATTGTTTCTTAATTTGGTTAACAATTTAATATGTCGATTAGATCAAGGAATGAGGTTTTTCTTCAATCTTTCATTTAAGAGTTCTAATAAATGGTTTATAATTAGATAGAAATCTAAAACATTTTTTAGACTTTTGAGGAATCTTTATAATTGCATTTATCCAAGATTTTATAAAGAAATTTATCAATAAACTGCAAAGATCTTTCAATTAGTTGAATTGATCCTTGATTGATGTAATATCCAAGAAACATGACTTTGGCTTAAGAATGAAAGATTTTTGAACTTGATGACTACTAATCCATTTTTATCATAATATATAATATCCTAAATATCTAAAATGTTATTCAATTAAAATTGAAAAAATCATTCATAATCCTTTAAAATTTTGAAGGGCATTTTTAAATCAAAAGGCATGGCTTAAAATTATGAATGTAACTTTATATCAATGCTTTGGATCAATTTAAAAAATCCAAACTTTATGTCAAACTTTGAAAACATAATTGTATATGGTAATTTTAAAGACAAATCTTTTTTATTTACAATGAATATCTACTTCATGATCATATTTAAGAGTTTGTAATTGTTTACCAATTGAAGTACGCCTCCTTTTACTTTAAATTTTTTTACTTAAAAAGTTACATAACTTTACAGTGAACAATTTTTATAATTAGACATTTTCATTCCAAGTTAAAAAAAAATTTAAACAACAATATTATTCTAATTTAAATTCATTTTAACTTAGTATTGGTTTGTTGGAATATTTCTTATATCACAATCCTTCTCATATGGTAAATTATTCATATGGTTTTTCTATTCCAAAAAATTTAATAAATTAAAACAAATGTCTTTTTCAATCTAGTTTTAAAGATCAAAAATATTTTACCTATTGAAATATCTTGAAGCTAAAGTTCAATTTTTTAGAAGTAAACATCTTGTGTAAAATTGTAACTAATTTATTTTTCTTTTATTAGATAATATCTTTTTTTTTTTAAGAAATTGAGCATGTTTTATTAGGATTAAGATTTCTTGTATTGGTTTTTCAATGAAATGAAACATAAGAGTTTGACCCTTTACTTTGGAAGAGATTTTTATCATAGTTATCATATAAGGAGTTATCATACTTATGAATGATATCCCTAAGATGATACCATGATGAATATCTTTCATGATAAAAAAAGGATTATGATATGACAATTATTATTAGCTATAAATTCTTCTATTTTATAGCTAATAATCATTTTTGAATTATTTATAGTAGGAAAAGATTTATTTGATTTTTTCATAAACTATTTTGGAACAATACCTCTTTTTGTATAATTCATATTAGTATTGGTATTGAATAAAGTAATTTATGTCACTTTTAGAAATATGACTAGAACCTTGATTATATATTCTTTAAAAGTTATATATCTTAAAATATAAAGAAAATCTTTTAAAATATACTTTAGGTATGTTAGTCGATGAGATAAAAATCTCACTATTCTTTTAAGTTATCTTAAAAACCTTACAATAAGGATTTTAACAATGGTTTGATCTCTACATCTAGATCAAGTTTTATAAGAATTAATTATCATTATCATTTATTGGTTAAATGTCACACCTACACCTGACGTAACATGCTCCCATAGCATAATTAATAACTTCCTAAGTAAGGATTAATTACACTATAAGGGATGCATAGACAATTTTTGCAATATAACATCTATTTATTATCATTATGATGTAACTTGAACATTTTATTGGTTTGTATTCATGTATCATCATCATATCAAACTCATAAAATATAGGGATAATATAAACATACACATCATAAAAATTTGTAATTAAGTACTATTGCCAAATGAGTAACTATTTACGCTACATAACAAGAATTACATCTCAGAATATAATACAAAAGTCTAGACTATCTTCAAGCTAGAAAATTATGAAAATCCCAATCTTCGCTAATTGCCAATCAGCTAATCCTGATGTTTCTCAAGTGACTTAGATCTTACGTTCATCAAATGACAAATGTTGAGTATATAACTCAGTAGTGCTATAAAAATATATACAAGGCATACTTTTATATAATAATGACATCCAGTATCAAATCATGATTAATATTCATGAGACAGTGTATTGATATCATATTGTATCAATAAACATCATACTTCATCAATAATGAACATTTGGTATTGATAGTATAAGAATAAATACCATTTGGAGCCTTTTTGTAACTTTCCCTGTATCATTTATCATATAGGAATAACATCATACATATATATGTATGGGTATTTGCATCATACATTAACCATCGTCAACCTCTGTATTGATATCTTATATGAATGATGATGTATGCCTTTAAGAATGCATTCATGCTTTGCACTCTCCCTCTGATTATTTTGTAATATTTCATCTCTTTTTGTAATATTGTACACAATTTCAATTCGTACTGGGTCCCTCTATGTACTGGTACTCATCTCTCGTAGGAGGAAATGTAATTGTAAACTGTATAGTTCAATGAACCCATATTTTTAATTCCAATCAGGAATGCTATTGTACGATTCCACTGAGGGAATTCGTATTTTTAATTCCAATCAGGAATGTTGACCCAATACGCTTCCATTTCATTTTGTATTATATCATCACTCTTTCTTTCTTTTTGCCTTACAACCACTTTATGAAATGTCATGAATATGTCTTTGTGCTTGAATGGCTCATGATATAATATGCGAATGATATATTCATGATTGTATGTGATGTACATCGTGAGATATCAATGACCATTCATACTCATTTCATGTATATCATAAGCATTCTAATATAAATAGGCCAATTCAAGACCCTAAGAAAGGTTATAAAGTAAGAAGCATAAACCTGTCACCGGTTTACCCCTATCGAGTACTTAGGTATAAGTGTTGGCTTTGGTGTTTGAACCTATGACATTTCCATTCCATGTACACTTAGTACAATCATTTATATTTTCAATCAACTTTCATTCAAAATGATCATTCAAGTACCATTGCACATCTTTCCATACCATAATATTTCATACATATGCATATTGTCATGTAAATATCACATTTAAAATGGACATACATTCATAAGAAGCATTTATGCATCATTTCATATCCTAGCATTCCATATTTTTCATTTAAGGGTAAATGCCTACATAAATCATACATTCATATATTGATATGTAAGTCATGTATTTAGAATAGGTATATTTATGTAAGGCTTAGTATGGTATGAAGAAGTATGTAACGTTAACTTATTTCTATACCTTTGAGTGTATATCCTTAAGTTTAGTAATGAATTATAATGTTTAAACAAGCATATCATGAAGTTTAGATGCTTTAGACCTTTATTCTTTAGATAGCCAAATTTGTATGGTGAGTTACCATTCATTTGGTCATTTTTATTTTGGATAATTTGGAATTTACATGTGCTTTGATATGTAATGGAATGTCTTAATACCTCTTTGTTACATTATGATATGTACCTCATTAGTGTTCCTTCATAAGTGTATATGATCATTCATTTAAGTGTTTAAAACAAGTTTAGATGATGGATCACATTGGCATTCAAAGTTTCATGCAATTTAGTCTTCAACCAATTCTACCTTATTGGAACAGTTCCTATTGTGTGAGCATTTTGACCAAGTAAATGACCTTTAAATTAAATAAACCTTAGACCATTGGAAACTAAACTCAAAGAGATTTCCAACAGTATATTACCAGTCCAAAAACTCAATCATTAAGGTAGTCAAAATGCAATCACCGCAACCTAACTTAGCCTTACATATTTGGCCATTCAGGTTTTTAATACCAAATTTGCATACTTTATCCATATCAACTCATATCTCATCACTCATGAGAAATAATTGATATACATCCACTTTTCACACTCTTATAGATCAGAATATGGGTATATATAATGGTCCATGCATCCATTTGCAAGTAAACAATCCATACAAAGTCTCATTATGGCCATAGTGCATTAAATATGTACTCTAAGCATGCCATTAACTTATACAATTTTTCCCTCTATCTTAACTTATTCATTTATCCACTTTTAATGCATAAACGTATTAGTCATTAATTTAATCAATATAATCAGTTTTACAAATTAATTTCTACAACTTGTATAATATGCAATTACATTTCATATCATAATTTGACAAATATGCTACCTTTTTAGTGTCTTCATGCATAACCCTCTGATTTGACATTCAAACCACTTCCAATTCTTACCAAATTAAGTACACACACTCATATACATGTTATACACACTTTTAAGTTCCATTTTCTAGCAATCATGCACTTAAACCCAACCTAAGGCAGCCATACACACATACATACACATGCTGCCCCCTTTGCCTCAATTCATACATATTTCATGCAAACTCACTCTATTTATAACCAAACTTCATTTTCTTCATTCTAACACCATAATCCATCATATTTACATATAATTAGATGATTTATGCATCAAAAATGAAATATAAAGATCAATTTTAAAGAGGCACAAAATTGGGCAGCAAGCATTTTCCATGCAATTTCTCACTTTCAATCCACTTTCCATGCATTTTTCATCATCTTCTCCATAAATTTTCACTTCTAGCAATACATACACATCCCATACAACATCTTAAGAGTCATTTTCATGTAAGTTACCTAGGTTTTTCATTCAAATCAATTTCATGTACAAAACTCAATCAAAATGCATCAAACATGCATACTCAAGCATGTTCTTTCCTTTTCCTTCATCAATTCATCAAAACTCATGCATAAACTTCCACTTCCTCCACCAAATGAATTCTTCAACTTCAAAGAACACAAATCTCATCAGCCAATAACAATAAATAAGTATACACACAATGAAAACCATGCAAAAATAATATAAAATACTAAATCTCCATTAAAATTACCTTAGGAAAAGTATAAAATTGAATTGAGAAAGAAGAAGAGAGGAAGTAGGAAGAGAATTTAAATTTTTGGAAGGAGGAAGGTGAAATGCCGACTTTCTTCTCCTCTTAATCCATTTATTTATCTTTTATTTAATAAATTTTAAGTATGGTCAAGGAAGGGTCCAATAAGAATGTGACACTTATCACCTTCTCATTGGTTCCTTCCTTAAATTATCTCTTTTTCTTTTTAATTAATGTT